>PVIH01008330.1:0-25347 GCA_004025045.1 Sigmodon hispidus | reverse complement strand
AGAGAAAATGTCACTCAAAAGAGAAAATAGTTCTCTTCCTACAATCTACATATGCATTATAATTTTGTGGTAGGTCTTAGTGATTCCTAAAATTAATCTTTTAAAGTATCAATAGACATGTGACTAAATTTCATGAATATGAGCCACAAAAACTTCATTTAGCTGATGAGGTTGGAACTGTGTGCCTTTCTTTACCCTTGGCCACACCAGCCTAGTTGGTCTTCTATCCCTAGGGGTATGTGGGCTACGTGTGCTTTGGCAAATTTGGAGCTATTTTAGATGTTTAGTCTGCACAGGCTGGACTCCGACTTATTGCCTTGGATTCCTCTCTGTTTTCAGCAATAGCATCACCCAGCTTGCTTTTGAGAGAGAGCCAGAACACAACAGCATTTAGGATCCAAGATTGAAAAAATGGCTGGGCTTGTGCAATGTGTACATAGCTTCTCTGAGCTTCCAAGGGACCATGTTCTATGTAACCCTATAAATGAACCAAAAGTGACAATCAAAGGAAAAACCAAGGCATATCATCTTAATTCACAATAATTACTTTACCAAAGAAGTCGCAAATCTTGCCTAATGGTTTGGCTACAGGCAATGAAAATTCAACTGTCACAAAAATGAACCAGTGTCTCTAGTGAAACTAAGGTTATCAGCTGTAGTTTCATTACATTCTAAAGTAGAAGTGATGTATGATATAGTGTAGTAAGTTAGAATTTATTTATTTGTTTAGTTCAGGTCATGGATGCAACTTGCCTCAACCAGTTTATGCTCCATGACGTAACGTGAAACTTAGGAATTAGTGTATGTAATATGAATACTAGTGGAATGGTTGGTATGGTTTGTTTATTGCAAACTGATTTTTTAATATATTTTGAATTATCTTGAAGCTTATATGCAATTTGAGGCAAATGTGTTTTGGGTAGGTATAAAGGAGTGTCTTAGTTTCATCTTGCATTGAGTAGGTAAATTTTAATTAAGTTTCTTCAACTAGTTATATATTCTACCATAATAATAGGAGCTCTAGGGGCTGCTGCACTGAGAACTTGCACTAGTGAAAGAGGACTTCAGTTGGTAGGTCTATCTTGGGATGCAACCTGTACTTGATATACCTAACCTACAATGGCACATCTACTCTAGTAGTTATGAATAATCAAGAAGAGAAGCTCTAGATGTTGAAGTGTGCACCTATGGGTTTGGACATTTGAGAAGTTGAGACAACAGGGTTGTGTGAGCCTAGAAGAGTAAGACTAGCCTGAGGAACATAGTGAGATACCACTTTTGAAAAGCAAAGCCATAGTAAGGAAAATGTTTCTTACTGTTTTTGTTTGTTTGTTTGTTTGTTTGTTTGTTTTAAGTGTGTGTGTATTCTTTTTAACAAATATAAAGTTACTTACAAGTTATAAGCTAGTGTATCCTAGAAATCCACAGAAAGAATATATAAAAGATGTGAGTAATTAGATTAATCATCCCAAAGGAACAATTTTCACCTAAATTTTTTAATGATTTTAGAAAAGAAGTCAATGCTTCCTACCATTTTTATTATGAATGATAATTTGGTTGAGAAAGAAATATATTTCTAAAGTACAATGCTCCTTTTAACCAAATATCTGGATAGAATTTAAATAATTTGGTGCATAATAAATTTTAAGTGAATCTTACCCTTCAATGGATAGTTATGTCATTCGACTAAAATTTGAATTTTTTATATTGTCTTAAATTAGTATGCCTCAACTGGGCCATCTCTCAGGTCCCCTGGAGTGCTTTAGAGATACTAGCATCTGAGATCACTGTAGTGACTCTGGGCCTGCTCATTTCTGGATATGACTCAGATATCTGCATTTGTTAAACCTTCCATGTGGTTTTAATGTGCTGCTCACTTAGGAATCCTTAGCTAGAAATGACTTCATTATTTAGCCCCAAGTACTGGACTTCTTCATGTGCTCTTCCACCCCCAACCTCAGCTATTCTTGGAATATGTATAGAGAATATTTTTTCCCAAGTCACCTTTTCACAGGCAGTTCTTTCTTTTTCAGATGTCTTTTCTTCATACCATCATATAGCTGATGCCTTATACACCTCTATTTCAGCTTAAAATCAAGCTTTTCAAAACACAGTATTGTGAGATACTATGATATTATCATATTCTTTGATTTGCTCTTCTTCCTGGAATACAAACTCAGAGAGACAACCAGCTCACCATCGTTTTCTGAGGCCTTAAAACAAAGCCTGTTAGATCACAATTGTTCATAAATATTTCTGAATAGGGGAATATAAATGCCAACACAAAAACGATAGTAGTCACGGGCATATTTTCACTCCTCCAAAAAGCTACATGTGATTTTACTTTAAATGTTACAGATCTAGAATAAAATGGATGGAAATGTGAACAGGCATAGAGGAATAAAACCTAGGAAATATGGATGCTCCATTACTGGAAGCCTAAGAACAGTGATCATGACTGGATTAATTACTACGTTCAGAATCTCTCTCCAGTGGCTGCATTTCTAGTCTTCCCATCACCTGTCACACGCTTAACATCGAAAGTTTCCCCTGGCTTTCTGGTTAACTGACAGTATTTTCAGAACCCAGATAATCATCTTTTCCTCCAAAAAAATCACCTCTGAGCTTCATCTCCACCACTTTAAGATTTTCTGTGCCACCTCTTTGCTTGTACTGCTTGCATCATGGCAGTTGCTAGAATTAGCTCTGTCTCCCTCATTAAATTCCCTGAAACCAGAAAAATGTATCTATGTGGCCAGCTCCATGACAGGTACTCAGCAATGCTGACTGAATGAAAGCATCCAGTAAACAATGGTTTCTTAAGGCCTATTACTTGGCTACACTCCACGTGAAGGCCTCACTTCCATAAGCATATGCCTTACACAAACTGTCCTTGATGGTCATAAAGAAAAGAGGACACAAAGCTCGGAGGTTGGAAGACCTGAGAAGAGTTGGAGGAGGTTAACTGTAAGGATTTGGGGCACGTAGCAGCCATGAGGTGAACCCAACATGGTGCCAGATGAGATAAGAATTCCTGGTATGGGGCTGCGGAGATGGCTCAGAAGTTAAGAGCACTGACTGTTCTTCCAGAGGTCCGGAGTTCAATTCCCAGCAATCACATGGTAGCGCACAACCATCTATAATGACATCTGCTACCCTCTTCTGTACACTGCATACATAATAAATAAATAAATATTTTTAAAAATTGTGTTTAGCTATTTATTTTAATAAGGCAGTGAACAAATTTGTATACTTCGTCATGCTTTAGTGACTTACCAGGAAGTAAAAGTGGCAAATATTTTTCTCTATTACAAGAAGAAATGTACAATGTCAATTATTTTAAAGAACAAAGTACACATTATGAAACTTTATTAAACTTTTGCTAATGATCAACTCCTAATTCAAAAAAGTGTAAATTATAAGAAGTAATTTACATATGTAGCTATTTTATATTTTAGATAAATGTGTGTAACTGGTACATATAAATAGCATGCTATTTGAAAAAAAAAAAAAAAGAATTCCTGGTATGTAGCCGCCACCTGGTAAGCCCACTTGCTCTTCTGCTTCTCTGCCCTTGTACCCACCCGCAACTCAACTGTCTGGAATAAACTCTCATGTTGGCCTGGTACTGTATGTGTCTGATCTCACACGCAAACCCAACAGTAATTATGATAAAAACACAATGTAAGAAATTCTCAGGGAACTAATAAAAAATTAAAAAAAAGAGGCATTAGAAGTGGTAATTAAGGTTGCACAAACATGTTTGTTGAGAGTATAAGTAAGTCAAAGTAGTTCTTAATAGTATAGTGCAATAAATATTGGTTCCTAAGCCAAACAGTGAAGCGTGATGTTATGTACTCATAGGAAATTAGGAAAGCACTATTGGAGACAATGAGTCTGAGCACTGGCTTCCAACTGATAGGCAGCTTGTCCTCTAAATAAGGTTTTCAGCTCTCACTTGGGAGTTTTTTATACATTATTTACTATTTTTGATAAACTTTTCAATAACTGCTATTCAGCCAAATGTCTTTTCCAGTAACACCTTACATATGCTTGAAAATGCAGCTTTTAATTGCTAATGATTGCCTCATAAGTCTGATGATGATTTCTTTCTTTTTTAAAAAAGATTTATTTATTTATTATGTATACAGTATACAGAAGAGGGTATCAGATGTCATCACAGATGGTTGTGAGCCACCATGTGGTTGCTGAGAATTGAGCTCAGGACCTCTGGAAGAAGGTCTTAACCTCTGAGCCATCTCTCCAGACCTGATGATGACTTTCAGCACTGTATTTTGTACTTTGCTGTTCTATCATTCCCTCCCCCCGCCACAAAAAGCAGCAATCTTTGAACATGTAAATACTTCATCTTCTCTATAGAGATGTTTTGTTAGTTTTATACATACAATTGTAATGCTTTGGGCACTTAAATACCTGCTAGAATGACCTTAATTTTATGTGAGGGCAATGCTTTTCAGAGACTGCCATATGGTTGAAATGATCATATTTTTATTGTCTTACTTTTTGTACTCTTAGGTCCTACAAAGTCATACTAAGAAGGGCAGTGGCATGAAGATTTTTTTCCTGAAAGCTTATGAGATGCATGAAATTTTATTTTTTCTTTTCTGATTTTTTTTTCAGGAGAAAATCTAACAGTTCAAGCCAAGCAGTTTGCCACATTCCTCAGAGGAACACGAGAAACCCTGGTAAGAAGTAAGAGTCTCCAGAAAATCTTTCTTCTAATTTGCATCTGCACTAACATATATTTGGATTTAGTCTTGGTTCTAGCTTAAAATACAGCCCCTAGGAATGGATGTTAAGAAGGGGCTATTCTATGAAGAAGCACAGAAATGTGGAAGTGCTCAAGTGAATACATAGCATGGAATGTTAAGGTGTAACTCGGGATTTCTGTTATGAAGCTGAAAGTGTAGGACCCATCTGTGATCAGGGAAAGGCCTGTATTACACACTGAGAAGTTTGACACTTTTGTCAGCAAGAGGAGGTGTAGTGACAGAATAGAAGATGAATGAAGGAAAAAGTGAAATGGTGACGGAGGGAACTAGACTGGGATTATTTTAGTTGTTAAGGTTATGTGAAAGGGAATCCTGAATTTTGCCTCTTTGGTTTCTCATTGGAAACAGGAGGGAGTGGATATATCACCAATTTCAAGTTCAGTCTGTTCCAAATTGAAAGATTTTGTTTTGTCCCCCAAGAATTAATATTATATCATAGGAAAAACATTTCTACTAAAAATATTTTCCTACACTAGAAGATTTATAGAGGCCATGAATTTTGTGAGATTATCTGAGTTGAGATTGTCTTTCAATCTTTGATGCCATGATTTCTTAACTTGTCTAATTCTTTGAACTTCAGTGCCTGTGTATATGAAGTAGAAATACATGAAACTATGCTTATTCTAAACATAAAATGAGATGATATAGGGATACTGCTCCTCTTAAACATATAAAAGGCTATGTAGTTGTGAGTTACTAGGATTTTACACTACCTGAAGCTGGCACAGTAACAGGAAAGTTGTATTAATTAACCTAGAAATTTTGAGTTTTCTGTACTTATATTATTTCATATTCTCTACGGTTGTTTTTTTTTAAGTATCACTCTTACTGAGAAGCACTTTGTTTACATCCCTAAATATAAATATTTACAAAAAAATATTTTTTTTATTCAGTTATTGAACATAAAAGACCTTTAAAATAACATACAATAACAAACAAATGTGAACAAGCTAATTAACAAGATGTGTTCTTTATTAACATGGTTTTGTTGCTAGTTGGGCCATGG
Source organism: Sigmodon hispidus (assembly GCA_004025045.1). Taxonomy (NCBI): domain Eukaryota; kingdom Metazoa; phylum Chordata; class Mammalia; order Rodentia; family Cricetidae; genus Sigmodon; species Sigmodon hispidus. Next base: position 19,548 of record PVIH01008330.1, on the reverse strand, counting down.
AAAAGTAAGCATAATAACACTCTTTATTCTTCCTTGTGCGACTTTAGCCATCTGCCTTCAGTCAAGTGTCAGCACTGTTCTTGTTGGATAAGGTTGAACCTCAGAATGAAACCAACCAGATCAGGGAAAAGGACAGAGTATATTTCTCCATCATATTTATCTACCTCTATAACATTATAGGCACTTCCAAACTGTCTTAAAATGCCTTGACTGAAAACATTACTTCAATGTAGCTCATAACCTAACTAGTTTTTGCAAATGTATCATGTACAACATTATTATATACAACAGTCTTGAGCTCTAATGAATCTACAAGATAGATTCATCTTCATTATTTGTTGGTCATTTTTATCTATACATAAGATGATTTCAGCTTCTGTCCATTTGGACAGCTATTTTTTTAATGTTACATGTGTATATGGACTACAAAGAATGAAGGGAAGCTTATTTATTTTTTATTAAAATTGTTTTTTCTCTTTTTAACTTCCTCTTTATTTCTTAAAAAAAAAATGTATTTTGATTAGAGAAAGGTAGCCTTGACAGGATGATTCTCAGTTTTTCACTTTTCAATTCCCCCAAATGAGAGCTTAGATATTATAAAGTAGTTAACCATTGTTTTTCTTTTATTTTTGTTCATGAATTATTAGACTTAATTTTAACTACCTCATCAAACTTAATCACCCAGTGATATTTTTATGAGCTACTTTCAGATGATTAATAAATATGTTTCTAAAAGTCAGCAAACTTTGGTGGATGGGCCTTCCCTGATAAGCTGGTGTCTTTCCTCCCTCATGGCTGGAGAAGGAAGGACCAGCGTAGCTTAGGAAATGCATTGTTTCTCTCCTTGAGCCTACTCTATGTTATGTTATTTTAATAATTATAAATTTTAAAATAGGAACTGCTTGAAATTATATTGCAGAGAAGTGCTTACTATGTTAAGACTTTTTGAGATCATCCTCCTTACTAATTATTTTTCATTTCATAAATTTATATAGAAAACCCAGAAAATTATGTCAGCTTAAAACTTAAGTATGATTAATAAGCAAGAAGAGAAATTGGCACCAAAGCCAAATTGTAACAACTATAATGTGACAATAACAATGTTCATGATTCTTTTTACTGGTATAGATTTGCTAAACTAAGTGCAGTTGAACATATGTTTTGTTTGTGGTTATGTTTGTTCTCTCTACAGTGGAGTTTAGAACATTTTCTATTTGTTAATGGCAAGGTGCTTTTTTTTTGTTTGGCATTAGTTTGGTGTGCTGTGAAACGAAAGTTAAAAAGATCATACATTCATTGCTATGGCTTGCATATTGAGAATATTCTTTCATTTCCATTTATGTATGACATTGTTCCAGTTGGAGGGAACAAATGGCCTATTTACAAACTGTGCAGTCAATATTTCTAAAACTCATAATGGATAAGTGCTCAAATAAAGGGCAGCAGTAAAGGTTAGTAGACTATGTGTAATTTTCCTGTGGGGTCCTGGGAGCACAACATATTTATTACTTGAGAACAAAGAAGCTTAGAGTTAAAGGTAAGTCACTGTGTATGTGATATGTCTAATAATAGGTCCCCAAAGGAAAGAAGAAGGAGAACACAGTCCATAGCTTACTTCTAACTAGGTGTATTGTGTGTTTCCTTCTTCCTGTCATTTATATTGAAAGTCACATATTCTCTCAGGTGTAAAATGAGTCCAGGCTTATTAGATTACTAATGTTCTGCTTGTAGATGTTTGCCTGAGATATGTTTTATTCCTACATGCAGTAGAAAATAATGTATTGTTCATATCTGAGTAAGTTTGTCAACAAAATAGTTCAAAATTATTTACAGCTCAGCTTTTTTGTTTTTTTTTAGCCTCTAACTTTAAGGAAACATTAGATTTAAGCATTTTTAAAACCAGACTGTAATACCGGTTTCCTAGCGTCATTCTTTAGTGTATTAGCAAACCAAATGTATCCATGTAGGTGTTTACAATCCTGGAGATATAATTAGCTGATTTTTTCTGTATTTGTTTTCTTTTTAAAAGTTCTTAAAGATGACCATAAGCTTTATTGTAAAAGAAAAAAAATTGCAAAGAAATAAAAACCACATCTTTATCATAGCTTTTTCTATTAAATTTTTCTTTAGCATTTAAGTATGACATTTAGAACAAGATTAGATTCCCTTTTGTTCTTTACAAAATAGTCCACTGAAACTGTGGTGGAATATAAATTCAGTTTAAAAACTGCATAATGATACATAAATAAAAGTTTTAATTATTGATATTTTGGTGTGTCTTCTATATTATTCCTTTAGCATGTAAGTAGTGATGTCTATGCAAGATCAGCATGAAAGCACACTAATTTGGTGTTTATTGCCGGAAATGTAGTAGATGTCTAGCATAGAAAAAGATGCTCTATTGTCATTAGCCACTATAGTAATGGCAGGGAGACTGGACTTCCAATTACTAGTTTTACTCAAAAAAAAAAAAAAAAAAAAGTGGGACAGAAAAAGAAAGAAAGAAAGATAATAACATAACACTTTAGGGTGTAGAGATATTCAAATCTTTATATTTTTGCTGGTCATGCTGACAAATGATACAGCCTATTTAGGAAAAGAAAAATTGACTTTTTTCTTGAGTGTTAGAACCTAAAATAATTTTTTTCCAAGTATTTTCCTATTCAGGATATTAGATCACACTGTGAACCTAGAGTTTTCATTTGCATTAGTTAAATATAATTAACCTTGGGTTAGGAGGCTGACTTAGCAACTTGTTAACAAAAAATAATCACAAAACATCAGGGAGCATCTGGAAGAGACAGACACCCTGGAAAGAGTAGGGAGGGATTTGGGCAGGCATTTTGTTGTGTGTGGCAGAGTAGAGGGATGTGATCTTTGGAAAACATCTGCAAGGAAAGAAGGTTAGCCGGGTGCTATGCAACCTCTCTGGGTTAGCAGGTTTTCACCCAGTCTTTGAATCACAAATCTTAATTATAAATAGAATGGTGATGGCTTAATTAAAACTACCTTTAGTAGCAGAGGCTCAGGCAGTGCCTGTGAGGACAGAATTTCCACCAAGCTGCAGTTGTGTGCCCAGGTCACTGCTAGAAAAGCAGGCTGATAACTTCAGAGTCACAGATGCTGGCTGAAAAAGCAGTAGATTAAAGCACAGCTTCTGTGCTAAAGTTAAGACAACAATTTCCCTCATTGGTATTTTCCAAATGTTAATGAGAAAATTAATTCAAAAATCATGAATCTGAATATTTATAACATCTTTTTTTCAAAATGGTGCCCAAATGGAATCCAGCTCAAAAGTCTATCAGCTAAGGCATAAATACACATTCTCTGGAATATCTGTATAATGGAACAGTATTCTATAATAAAATGAATTGATCTCAAAGACTCTGACACTATGGTAATCCCAGTTTAATAATGAAGATGCAAAGGCATGCATTCAGCTTACTATTCACCTTGAAAAGTGACCACAGACTTGACACCTTCCCTGTAAGGAGGTTCTGCTTCTTTTGCCATTTGTTTGCTGTTTTAAACATCACCCCTATCATCACCCTCTTTCAAGTGGAGAAGGGTTTTGAAATAATAATTTTTTTCTCTTATCTGATTTTGCATGCTGACATGCAAGCAGCTTAGGCTCTAATGTTTTTTATTTTATAGCTTCTTCACAAAAGGTAATCCATGTCACATGTTGATGCTTTTACATTGCACATGCTGGTGGCTTCAGTGCCACGAATCTCTCTGTTTTTTGTGATGAGTGCTCTTCAACTCTGGCCAAGCTAGATACAGCCAAAGCACTCACTGTATTGCTGACCTCACTCTCTTTATTACTTCAATCATCGGCCCCTTTCTCATTCTCAGGTTTTCAGTGTGTGTAGACCTTCTCTTCCTTGGTTTGGGAAAAGATGAATATTTATTTGTTTATTATGGATACAGTGTTTTGCCTGGATGAATGCCTGCAAGTCAATAATGGTCATTGCAATGGTTGTGAACCACCATGTGGTTGCTGGAAATTGAATGCAGCCTGTGCTCTTAACTGCTGAGCTATTATCTCCAGCCCCCCCTGGTAGATCTTTAAGATACCACTTTAGGCTGACTCTCATACATGACACTAAAGGATCTCATGACTGTCTTAGCATACATGTGGCCACTGTCTTTTTAGCCCTGTGTCTAGCAAATTCTGTGCATTTATTATATTCAAGGCTCATTTTAGAAACTTGAAACCTATGCTGTTATTAGACTTGTTTTTTATTGGGCAAGAAGGAAGTTTCCCATTTTAAGGAGTATTTTAGCAATGGGCTTTGCTGAGAAGGTGCCCATAAGAACACATAAAAAGATGAATGCAATTAAAAGTTTATCAAGGGAAATTTTATCAGGGAAAAGGTGTGTAATGGAAATACAGAGGGTAAGTTGCTACTGTCTAAGGCACACTGATAAAGAACAAACAGGTTTACAGACCATTGCTTCTACTAAGTCAAATGAGGAAATAGTACAGATATTTATCAGATGATGAATATATGATATGGGTTGTATTTTAAATAATTTGTTTAAATAATTTAAATAATGGCTTCTGATGGAGACTATATGCTAATGGTATTTGAATTGCAAAAAAATAGGTCTTTTTCTGTATCATAAGCCAGTATATTTGAATATCTACTAAACATTTTCACTAGGATTCAATACATACCAAGTTCATTGTGTCTAAAACTAAAGCATTTCTCTTTTCCCGGCACCCTGTTGTGAACTTGCTTCTTTTCCTGCAACCTTGCTTGGCAAAGACCTAGCCACCCAAAGAAGAGCCAGCCTTGACTTTTCAGAGGCTCTTTACCCATCTGCCAAGTTGAAGAAAAGGCACTTGAGCTCTTTCATGCTCCCTTTAGTTTGCCAGTCCCTTCTCTGTGCCACCTTCCAGTGCTCAATATTAAAATTCTCTTCAATCTCTGAGAGAGTTTACAAGGCTTGTTTAGTCCTTCCTGGCATGCCCCTTGCCTTTTCTAGCCACAGTGGTATCTAGTCTTAGTTAAACAAGTGATATCAAGGAGGTATGTGAAACTATAGTCCAGTCGTAGACTGGGGTTCAATCCCAGTTCGATGATTGATTTGTTATGTGACATTTGTCAAGCCACCTAATAACTTAGCTTTATTTTCATTATCATAAAAGCACAAAAAGCATTCAGGTCTGCTACTAGCATTAGGTTATTTCTAAAGCCTCTGTTTGACTAAGATTGCTCAATAAACAATAGTGCCTTAAGGCCACATACCTCAAGAAGACAGGGGAGAGTTTCACTCTTCATACTTTACATAGTTATTTTGTCAACAACTAAACACTTTAAAAATCATATGTATATGTGTGTATGTGTGTATATACATATGAGTACTAATAATTCTAGAGGCCAGCAATATTGGAACCCTCTGAAACTGGAGTTATAGGTGATTATAAGCCACCAGAAATGGTTTGTGTTCCAAAGTCTGATCATCTGCAACAACAACAAGGGCTGAGCCCAGGGCTTCATTCTTTGTGTTGAAATTTCTATATATTTGCCACATGCATGACATCATTCTGCCATTACATCACTCCCAGTGGTTGTGCTTACATGAGTAGTATCCCTTTGTCCCTCCCACTCCCAAAGCCTGTTTCCTGTTCCCAAATGTCATGCAGCTGGACTCATGTGCTGTGGAGACTTTTAACACTAGTTCTTTTCACCTAGCAGCCGAATGGATAGTTTCACTGGACTGTCTACTTTCTCAATATCTACTTGTACTCTGTTAATATTGACCTTGCCAAGGGTAATGCTTTATTCATAGTAGCATTGCAAAAATATCACACACCCTCATCCATTCTAAATCATACTATGGTGTTTGTACCACAGTCATGGGATATTTAATAACTAAAAGTTTAGTACATTAAATTTTTTGAAGAGATGTATAGAATTAAAAATGTTTTGTTATGTGTATTTCACAAAAATTCTATGAAGAAATGAGATAATTAAAAGGACAATAAATTAAAATATAAAACAAATATTTTAACTGTTAAATGGATGTCTATCTTTTTATTTCTAAATAGATAATGGTTATTTTAAATGATAGTGAATTGAGTGTGCATTATTTTGAGTTTTATTTTTAAAATGTCATTATTTCTAGAAGAGTAAAAAATAGTTATTTTCAGGTACTTATGTTATTACTGCTAAAAATTAAAGATATATGCTTGGTGATTGCACAAGGATTACATAATTCTCAAAATTCTTGTGTGTGTGTGTGTGTGTGTGTGTGTGTGTGTGTGTGTGAAATATCGGAAGCTTATAGCCTACCCTAACTAGAAATCCCAAGTTTGTTAAGCTGACTTTTAGAGTATAGACTTCTTTTTTTTTCTACTGAATATTTTCCCTAAACACTTTGTCATATCGGCTTATACCCCAGCCAGAAAGAGCTGTTTGCAGGGGCACATGTACACCATCCCTTGGATGCGTTTCTTTACCTTGTTATCCTGTCTGGGCCTCAGTAACTTTGCCTAGAGTATCACATGGCCAGCTGTCTGTTGGAGGGAATGCTAGCTGGGGTTCTACTTGCTCCTGTATCCTCAATGCCCTCCCCCCTCTCTTTATTGCCTAGGTAATGTACTGTCTAGCAATTAGCCACTGCTCTAAGTCAGATTATAAGATCTTTGAGAGTAGGAATGTTGCTTCTTCAGTATCTGGCTATATGACTTTCCTAGCAATGAGTTAACTTAGTGAAAATATTAATTACCAAATTAAGCATGGAACATTTTGACTTCAATTGTTTGAAATTTAATTGTATATAATAATTTCAGGCAGTTTACTTATAACAGATTTTCTCTTTTATACTAACATACTGTCTATGATTTTTTGTTTTAATTTGTTGATTTGAAAGAGGATCTCAATTTGTAGCTCTAGCTGTCCTGGAACACATTATGTAGTCCAGGCTTGCCTCAGACTCACAGAGATCTGCCCTTCTCTGCCTTCTGAGTGCTAGGATTAAGGTGGTCTGCCACCACACCTGGCTGTGAAAATATTTTTCTTATGGGTAAGGCTTTCAGGTTTCTGGAGATGAAGCTAAAGATGAGTTTTGAGAATCATGGTCCTGATGGAAGTTGCCCAGTATCTGAATAGTAAGATAAAAGGTGCTGTGGTTTTAGTTCTAACTATGCTACTACCTAGCCACATGACCCTGAGTAAACAGACTAGATGAAAATGGATCTGAAAGATCCAGGATCAGATTATTTCCAAATATTCCCTTATCTTTGATTTAATATAGAGATACAATTTAATAAACCAAAGAATTGATTACCATTAACCAAAGCATGAAATATAGAATAATATATTATCTAACCACTTATAATGTGAATATTATGTGATGTAGAAAATAGAAAATTTATGTTACTACAATCTATATATTGGGATGGCTTAGTTTATCCTTAATCTAAGAATCCAAAGTAAAGTAATTCAAATTGTCAGCAATGTAAATTTACAAGTTAACACAATATGTTGATTCACATAATGTTTAGATTACATTTTGGTTTCTTTCACCAATGCATAATTTATCTATTTAATATTATACATTCCAATGTATTTCTATCATTCTGCAAGTGAATGTATGTCACAGAAATCTCTCTGTGGCCAATTACTCATTCCCTACAGCCTTTTTTTTTTGTTTTTAAATAAGAAGCAATATTAAAACAATTATAAGACTGCTATTCTATGATTTTGGCCATTTATAATATGTATAGCCAAGTTTTACAAAGCTTAATTGAATGACATTTAGGTAGAAATTTTAGAAAAGTTTGTGATGGTGTAGTTTGGACAGAACAAGGTAGTATTTCCTTTCTTGTCTTTCCCTTCCTCCTGGCCCTCTTCTCTCCACCTGCTTGAGGAAAGCTGTATTTCTTCAGACAAGCCTCATAATTGCCCCTCTGTGCCTGATTTGGGGCTCAGGAAAGGTCTGTAGCATCTGTAAAGCTGGCAGCAAAACGGTATTTCCAGGCAAGCACAGGGTTGCTGGGTAGTGAGCCAATCCACTGCTTTGTCCTAGCAGCTGAGAAGCTCGCCGGAGTATTACCACGGTGTTCAGTAACACAGACCTGTGCCATGAGCAAGAAGAGCTCTGAGCAAGTGTGAGGGTCAATATTTATAGACCACTACATAGCTGCCTTCAGAGGGACAGGGAGAAACACGCACACCCAGAGCTAGGCAAGGAAGACAACAGTGGAGGGAACTTTAATTCTGAATGTTTCTTCTGAAAAACTTTCTTTCTGTCAGGTTCAAACTTCTGCTGAATCACAACCATTTGGCGCTGAGCTATGACAAGAAAGGAAACCAAAAGTTAAAGGAGCACCCGGGCCATACGTGAAGAGGTAAGGAATTAACCAATTTAGCCTGGCTTTTACTCATAAAGCCCATCTCCTCTTTTGGCTTCCTTGCATCAGTGGGCAAAGAGCTGTGGGGCTTGGTACAGCTTGAAAGGAGGGGCTGCCTGCTCTTATGAATGTTCTTGGAGGCAGTGTAGGGCTGTGTACTCCTTTTGAGAATGCCTGGATCTTCTTAGTGCGAATGGTGGCAGCCACGCTTGAACATCAATTTCATGAATGCTCTTTTCTATCAGACTGAAGTCTGCCAGTTGGTAGCTTCCTATTTTACTTTATATAATACTGAGGCATTAGTCTTAGTTCAGTTTTTTTGATCTAAAGATGGAATATAGAAAATGCATGTCAACTTGTTGAGATGTACATACTAGACAATATCAGAATGTGGAAACAGGGAATATGGGCAACATAGGGTCTTTTTGACAAAATGAAACTTCACTAGACAGTACACTGAAACCTTTGGGAGAGGATGAACCTGGAGTGACAGGAATGGTCTTCGTTGTACACGGTATCAAAGACAAGCATTTAAGAGATAGCTCCTGCCTGACCAGATGACTTGATGTTAGATTATTATGAGCTGTGTCACCCTCTTTAATATTAAACCATTCAGCATCTCTGGCTATGCATTACGTTGGTGTTTTCCTGTTACTGCAGGTAGCGGGTTAAAAGCTTTCCAGTGTGCGTGTATTGCTGTGGTATAATCAATTATGCTTATCTCTGATCATATGAAAAGCAACAATGCCCAAGAACACAGAAACCACTTTCTGCAACGTTTTCTGTTTAGAACACGCTTGGAATGTATATACTTTTATATTCTTATCTACCATATGTGGCTTTAGAGAATCAGTATTTTGCTTCACTATGGGATTAAATACATGAAAATTCCATAGCAATATAGTGGATACGGGGGAGGTTACAAGTTTGATCTTTAGATTGTGAAACTAAAAATACTTGCATGATATTTAAACTTTGTAGGCTGTGTTTTGATGGTTTCAGTTCTAGTGAGTTTTCTGTACCATTGCTAGATATATTCATGTCAAAAACAAAATTTATACTGGCAGAGGACCTAAAGGATGTGCTTTTAGAGATACAAGGAAGAGCTAATATGTGGCACAGTTTTACGTAAGGTTATCAAACAGAAAGTGACTCATTTTGAAATGTGATGGGCCATATCAAAACAGCAGTCAGAATATCTCTAAATGATATGTAAGCATCTTCAAATGAGACCAGAATTAATGCAGAATTACTTTGATTGGTGTCATTTGGGGGAGTGTTATTGAGACTGGATTTCTGTATGTAGCCCTGACTGGTCTGGTACTTCCTGGTCATGCTACACTGATCTCTACCTCAGCTTCCTGGGGCAGATAGCAGGTGTCAATCCATACCCTAAAGTGAATGCATAATTTTGGATTTTGTATGTTATGTTTTGTTCTTTTAGACAGAGTTTCTCTTGTGTATTGCTGGCTGTCTTGGAACTTGCTCTGTAAACCAGGCTGGCCTTCAAGTCAGAGATCTGTCTGCCTCTACCTCTGCCTCTTAAGTGAGGTCTGGGATGAAAGGCCCATGCCACTACTGCCTGGTTGCATGCATAATTTTTAACAGGTTTCAAAATCATCAGTTGAGAGACATATAGGCTGTTTCCATATTCTGGCTACTGTGACTAAAGTAGCCCTGAACATGAATGAGCCGATAGCTCCACAGCAGGATACAGTCTGTTGGGCACATACCCAGGAGCGTACATCTGTATCATGTGACAGATGTCTTTCTCCCTTTTTGAGGAACCTCTACACTGATTTCTATCATGGCTCTACCAGTTTTACGAACACCAACAGAGAATAGGTGTTTTCCTTTCCCTACATCTACCCCAGTGGTTTTTGTTTGTTTGTTTTTAAGCTTAGCCATTCAGACTGGAGGAAGGTGAAATCTCAAAGTAATTGTAAATTGCATTTCTCTGATTGGTAAGGATAATGAACTTTAAAAATATTTCTCAGCTGTTTGTGTTTATTCTTTTGAGAACTCTTTGTTAAATGCTATGCCTGTGTTTAAATTATTTTTTGGTTTGTTTTGTATATATTAGACTCTAACCCTCTGTCAGATATATAGCTGGTAAAGAGTTTTCCCATTCTCTAGGCTGCCACTGAACTTGAATGATCCTGTCCTTTGCTCCACAGAAGCTCTTTAGTTTCATGAGATTCCATTTGTCAGGTGTTGATCTTGATGCCTGTACAATCTGGGCCCAGTTTTGAAATTCTTTATTAATTTTAAAACTGAACTAACCCACTTCTGGTCCTAAAGTTGATGTTAATATTTAATACTTCATAGATGCTTACAATCCACTTTATTTTTTGTATTTGTTGGAAAATTTGCCTTCCAACATGTAAATCGGTTCCATTTATATTTTTAACATGGATTATTTTGAAAATGTGTCATAGTTGATCTAGAACAGGCAAATTTGAAATGAACTGAGTAAGTCCATCAATAACTGTGTCTTTGCTACATGGTGAAGACAGTAATTTTTTTCTTCATTCAGTATCCTGTTTTGTTTTTATATTAAACAGATGCATCATTGTTTGAATCCCTTTTTACAAGTTTCCCTTCCATTCTTCCTTAGAGCTTTATTTTTTGAAGCACCATGTTGAATCTTTATTAAAAGAAAATAGGACAAATAATTCACTGCAGCAAATTTAAGGCAGAGAGGTTTTGTTTCTTATTTTCCCTTCAGCTTAGGAGAAGAGAATAGAAATTATGATACTGGTTGATGATGCCAAAAATGGGCTATATTTGTGTTGGAGACTGGTTAAGTATTTTAAAACATGAGATACATTCTCAATATTATTGTTGGCTTTTGATCAATCATGCTATTGATTGCTCATCATGTTTCTAAATACCACTTTTATATAGGCATATTAAAAATTTTAAAAATCTGGATAAGCATCTATTAAAGCAATAGTAAGTTAAGCACAAAATGCTGATAACACTTCTTAATGGCCCTAATTCTGCCAGTCTTGGTTTTTTTTACTGTATGTCCATCTGCCATGCTACCCTTGAAGAAGTTCGTCAACACTCAATAAACATAACACATTCAAGCAAAAAATCCTCCCATCCCTGGCCTTTCATTGTCGTAGGAAAAGGACGCAATTCTTGGAATTTGAGTTCTTCTTATCTGATTAACCTTGTTGTGCAATACTCCCTTCCTGCCATTCCTTGTGGAATGTAAGCTACCTACATTTCTGCCTCCCCAAGAGAATTTGTTTTCTCTGTTCCTATTTCTTTTTCCATTAGAAAGTCTTATGTTTTTAAATTGTTCACCTTGTCTTGTTTCTCTCTAGAATTGCTTGGGCTGCCACTCCATCATCAAAGTCCTTTCCTAAGTTTTAGTCTCATTGGCAACAACCCTTTCTAGGAATCTCACAGGGTCACCTTAGACTTCCATATCAACCTTGGCCTTAGCACTTGAAGAACCTCAGATAACAATGTTTGTGTCTTCCATGTGACTAAATGAGTTGTGTCTGGGTTTTAAAATTCATTCTAATGTGCTGTTCCAATGCCTGTAATATAACAAATATTCCACAATTAGAGAAAATAAAATTTATTTATTTTTATACATACATTTTTAAATAGCTCTTTTATGTTAACATTTTTAAAAATATTAGTTGAAGGAACAGAAAGTTCTTCAAGAAGGAATAAATACTTTATAGGCAGTACCAATACCATACTTTTTTATTGCTAGCACCAATTACATGTGGGAGAAAGACAGGTAGGAAAAAGAGAAATTGATCATATATGATTATATAGGGGCCATTCCAAGCAAGCAGATATTTCTTGAACAAAAAGTGCAGAATTACAAATATGAATCTAGACTATACCCCCAATATTTGCTCAGTCATCGTGATCAAATCTCTCAATATAATTAATAAATTGCTGCTGCAGTATTGAATGCTATGATATAGTAAATGAATCCCCCTGTGAGCAGTGTCTCTCTTCCCAAAGGCCAGGGGAGAGTAGGTCTGTCCTCTTGGGTCAGAGAAAATTAGAATTGCAGGAAGAAGTTGCTCCCAGGAATCTCAGTAAAGGCATTCCTTCAGTTGTATTTACTCTTTCGGAGACAGGGACTTAAGGAAATAACACAAAAGCGTGGCTGAAGAATTCTCAAATATGAAAGAGGATACTCTCTTTAAGTCCAAGGAAGAATTCACTTCTCAAAATAGCAATGTTGAAAGAAAAGGAAGTCAATGTTTAAAAAAGTTGAGAAATAACAGCTGTTTCTGTAAGCTCTGAAATTCAATAAAAATAAAAATTATTTTATTTTTGATCCTGATTTGTTTACCAAATATGCATAAAGTACTTGTTATCTGTGCTACTTCATATACTACTGACAGACATAAAGCTTTGTGGACAGTTTGAGCATTGGGTTTTCCTGTTGTGTGTGGTTTTACTCCTTGGTTACCATACTACTGTTGCTACTGATGCTTAAGGTTCAACAACCTCTTTCAAACATTGAATATGACTCTTGTTTGCTTAACCTTGAGTTGTATCTGTCTAAGGAATGAAAACAATAATGATATTTTCATATTAAAATGTAGTGACTTTTTAATTGCTTAAAATAGACCATAGTCAGCTTGAAATTTCTTCTTAGGTGTATTTTGTCCCCATAACAGTCCTGTTTGCATTGGTAAGTTTGCATTGGAATAGGTGTCATTCCAGAAAGTTTGCTGGTAGAAATTTTATAGATCTTTCTGGCATATCAAATGATATGAGATGACTGAGAACAAAGGTTTCTTTGATCGTGGGTGTAGACATGAACCTGCTTCCTAATCTAGCCAAGATAGAAGCCAAAGCTTGTTTCAATATAATCTCAAAGATTATAGCAAGACCAAATCGCAGAACTCCATCACTGCCACTGAGAAACGTCAGAGAACTTTGGGGTTGAAAAGAATCAGAAAGGATTTTTGATTGTTTGTTTGTTTTTAATCAGTAGTGTTTTTTATTATTTTACTTACTTACTTTACCTTGGCAGTTTGCCTTGCCAGTGAATACTTTTCTTTCCCCATGTTGAGCTTATTGGGGTCTGGATAGCCAGGGAATGGGTGGAGGAGAAGAAGAAGGAAAGAGATAAAGAGAGAAAAGAAAAGAAGGGGTAGAGGGCGTAGAGAAGGAAAAAGTGAATACTTTCTATAACTATGAATAGCATGCAATTAATAATATACAAGAAACATAGACTATATAAACTTTTAAATTGAAATTTTATGTTAAAGACGGGCAAATGTATAAGAGATGGTTAACAAAACCTGGCAAACATCATTTTATATTACATACTTAAAAAGTAAGCTACAAAGGAAAGAAATGCTTAAGATTAAAGACAAATATATGACCTTTTGGTTTGATTTCATTGTTTTATATTTATTCTACATATTGTATTTTAAAATTAATTTGTTCACTTCTGTGTTTTATAGTGTATTAGACTTCTGTGTATTATTTATTTGTGAAAGTTAAATTTGCATTTACTGTCCTCACATGAGCTAAAGTACTTCTCCACTCGTAAGTATACTTAAAATATTTTTTGAATGGCATTTCCTTACTTTCTCTTCTGGTTTCCCTATTTTTCTTGGAAGTACAATCATTTTTAACCACTACAAACATTTTTTTTTCTTGCAACATGAATAATAACAGTTAAACCTAAAAGAAAAGTAATGAAACACGTATTTTGATTGCAGTTTATGAAATCTAATAGAGAATGAATGGCTGTAATACTTATTTTTCTTTGCTAATTTTTTATTATGAATAAAGTCATATTTTTTATCTGTGTATACTCTTATTCAGGCTCCCTTCCCCGTCCTGCCCCTTCCAGTCACTCTCTCTTCTCCTCATTGCTTTATCTCCTCCCCATCAAGAGCAGGAGATTCCAAGGTCCCAATGTTGCTTAGTTCAGCATCCATACCTGGCAGATGCGCTTTCTTCATCCCAACATCAAGACTGGGTCAGGTGTTCCTCTGGAGGGAATGGGCTCCAAGGTGTTTTAGATCCCAAGCTGTTCAGAGTTTGTGGTTTGTAGCTTGAACATGCTTTGCTTTTTGCCTTTTTGTTTAGAGTCCACTAATGAGTGCAAGCAAATAGTTATAATTTTGTTTTGAATTTGATTTGTTTTTCAAACTATCAGCAGGTAAAAGCTTTGAATAAAATAAAAATAAACATGCTTGCTAGATAAAGCTAAACTATATCTAGAATTTGAAAAAATTCTCAAAAAATTTCTGCTTTCATTGATTTCATTCTAGCACTTCTTTTCTATTTCATGAATTAGTTGAGAATTATTTTGTTAATTCTTTAAGGACTGGTAGAGTCAGCAGTGAATCCATTTGGGTTTTTACATTTAGTTAAGACACTTTGAAAAAAATATTGCTTGTTATAGATCTGTTTAAGTGTTCTCAATGTAAGTTTTTCTTTGTTTTGTTTTTGTTTTATTCATTTCTTTCTTATATATCACTCCTTATTATTATTATTATTTATTTAAAAGCTTTTAATAACATACTCACCATGTTACCCTTTCCTCTCCTCTTCCCAGTCCTCCTCCAGGTTCCTCCCTTATCATTCCCCCGTCCATTCCTCAAACAGGGTAAGGACTCCCAGGGTGAGGTAATGTATGTAGTTTGGCATATTTAGCTCCTCTCTCCAGTATCAAGGCTGAGCAAGGTGTTCCTCTGTAGGGAACAAGCTCCAAAAAGCCAGTTTATGTACTAGGAATACATTCTAGTCCCATTGCCAGAGATCCCACATACTGCCCAAGCCATTGAACTGTCACCCACATTCAGAGGTCCTAGTTCATCCCCATGCAGGTTCCCCAGCTGTCACTTCAGGGTCAGTGAGCTTGTTTCATTTATTTATGTCCCAATATTAATGATTTCTTTCTGTCTATTGATTTGGAGTTTGGCTTTTTCTTGTTTTTCCAAGACTCTAAGGTATTATGTGATTTATTTGATATTTCTCTGATATTGTAATGTAGGCAGTGAAAGCTATATAGTTCTTTATTATGGTTGCTTTAGTTCTAAGGATGTTTGAGGATGTCAAAACCTTTCTGCATTTACTTAGATGATCAATTATCTCTCCTACCTATCCTTGACTTCATTCATGAGAAATATTACATTTGCTGATTTATTTATTTATGATGATGTATCTCTGAATTTTTGGGAGGTTTGGGATGTGTTTTTATTTTCACTTGTTCCTAAATTTTCTAAATTAAAAGCATTTTCTTCATGATCTTTTTGATGATCCACTCACCAAATAGTGTGTTGTTCAATCTTCCTGACACCAAGATCAGATAAAGGCACAAAGGTAACAATAACAGAAAAGAAAGTTGAAGGTCTATCTCTGTGATGAACATAGATGGAAAACTTCACTAAAACAGTTGAAAACAGTATTCAAGAACACATCAACAACCATCATTCAGCATGTTTAAGGTGGCGTCCTCTCCCAAATGCAGGGAGAGATTACAAACATACATCATCAAATGCAATACTTCCCAAAAGTGAACTCAAGGATACACAGCATGTGATCATCTTAATAAGTACCACAAAGGCTTTTGACACACTCTAATATTCTTTCATAATAAAATGTCCCAAAGAGAATGAAAGGAATATATCTCAACATATTAACAGCTGTATAATGCAAATCTATAGTCAACATTATCTTAAATGGGGAAAAAAAATAAAACCTCAGATAACTTCCAGTAAAGTTAGAAACAAGTTGAAGCTGTCTAGTTCCTTATTTGTTTTTTAATTTAATGTTTTAAAGTCTTAGAAAAGCAATATAAGAATTATAAATAGTGAGAACAGTAATATAAAAAGGATATAAATTGCGAAGGAAGAAGTCACTGTATTCTTATTTGCCGATGATACAATTCTGCAAATAAGAGACCGTGAAGTCTTTTCCAGAAAAGTCTCAATTCTTATTAACACCTTTAGCAAGATGGCAAAATAGAAAATTAGGAATAGGGGTAGTGCTTATATATTCTTTAAAGCCTGAACCTTCTGCAGTCACTTTACCTTTTCCCCTTGGCCAGTATGGGGCACTGTGTTAGTCACCTTCTGTAAATAGAAGCTTCTCAGATGAGGGATGAGAGAGTTACTTATCTGTGGATGTAGCAGTAAGTCATTGCAAGTTTTAATTTTTTTCCCTAGTGCCTATGACTATCCAGTTATAGATTTTTACCCTAATATTGTTGCCAGGTATGAATTGTATTCTGTATAGCAGAACTTGAGTCCAATCAGAGAATGGTTGGCTAATCATGTGATGCTCATGTTGCCTAAGTGGGCATATCTTTCTAGGCCAGTTATTATTTCAGCTTCCAGGGTTCGAGATTGGTGATTACTTTTCTGTCCCAGTAGCTTACATGGCATCTCAAGCAAAGTGAAAGTTAATCATTAGGGATAAAGCTTTCCCAGATTGATTTCATCATGTTCTATGGTCCAAGCATATGATGTCTTCAGCAATAGAGTATTAAGCAGTACTATTAAAGGCCTCCTTGTGTAGCATGGATCCTGACATTGCTGTCTTTGGCATGACAAGTTTGTGTTGTTCTGTTCACCTGTGAAGAAGATGACTCATGAATAACTATGCATTCTACTTTTGTCTTTCTGTATCAGAATAAAAGTGACCTTCCTTCCATACTTTCCATATTACTAAAGAAAGTTTCATGACCTTTGAGTAAACTCATTTCACTGGATTTCTGCCCCTTGCTTTGGATTTGAATTACTCACTTTTAAAAATTCTTTCCTGGAGGTACTTATAATTCTTTTTAAAATCTGTATTAATATTACAAAAGTTATATTTAATTTGATTTGTATCTTCATTACTATTAATCTTGATTTTGAGGGACTTATTAGTAATTACAGCTCTTCTTTATTATGTATCTATGCTTTTGAAAGAAGTTGTATTTCTCTTTTTATTTAGAGTAGTTATTTTTTAGATGAAATTAGATAATCCTGTTACAAACTGAATTTATATGCTCTTCATTGTTTTAAAAGTTCAATTTCTCTGTTTTGAAGTAAAAAAAATCTCTTGGAATATCTTTATTTTTAGAGATAATTTAAACTTTCTTCATCTCTATTGAAGCACAAAATTCTTTTATATATTCAAAAATACTTATGTTGAATTCATTTACATATACTGTATAGTCCACAAGGACCTTATTAATCAAGATTTTTATACCTCTATTGGATCATCACCCATTTCTACTTTCTTTGTGAAGACATCTTTGCTTCATAATCCTGCAGTTCAGTTTTCAATCTTTGTGTTACCTTTCAATTTGCATTGTATTTTTATTTTTATCAATATGGACTAAAGAATGTTTCTTGTTAAACGAGGCTTAAACATTAGAACATGTTAGAATAATTGTAATGGACTCAGTTTGACATGACTCTTGAAAATACTGTGGACTAGAGAATATATGCACAGTGCTTATGTCAAGGCAGACTTTCCATAGATATTATCTTTGTGAGAAATTTTGCATGAATAATAGCTACTATTAAGTTTGTGTCGATAAGCCCATTCAGTTTGGGGGAGATGTTTGGAGACCCTGCATACAAGTCATTGAAAATGTTTCTTGAACATGTAGTTATTTAGAATGGTGTGTGTGTGTGTGTGTGTGTGTGTGTGTGTGTGTGTGTGAGATGTTGCAGTCTATGTGTCAGATTCCAGAGGCAATGTAAGTTTCACAAGAGCAGGGCAAATGCCTCTGTGGTATATTTGCAGCTGTTGACATCATGTTCATCTGGTAAAAAGGAAATGGGATATTGATAGTCATATGATTTCAGTTTTTTAAAACTATAAATATTTATCAAGATAGTTAATCAATTAAAAACTTTGGTTATATTTTATTAAGTGCTTCCTGTGAGACATTTTTCTATTTGATATCTTTATTACTAGTGGTAATGTATGTCATTAGCCAGAAACCTTATACGAGATCAAACACTGGTTTACAAATGCTTCCTAATGCATGTAGAGTACACAGCTGGCATTTACCTTTTTTTCTATATTAGTTATATATTTTTCAAGTTCAGCATTTCTTGGACACTTTGATTTGAGATATGATGGTGGCTGGCTCAGATTCAGGTACCAGCTAGACAGGCATGCTCTCAACCCTCTCCTTCCTTATCTTCTTCTGATTATTCTTATTATTTATTATTTCTTCTTCACTATCCCCCTTTCTTTCCAGTGGATTTTTTCTCAGTCTTGAATGTCTACTGTCTTGTAGATTATCTATAATACCAAATAGTTACTGATTTTTTTATAATCATTAATTAAAATTACTTTTTAAAGCTATACAAAGAAAATTAGATGTGGGGTTTTTGTTTTTTAAAAAAGGGAAAATGCTGTGGGATTATACTCTTATACATTTTATATATTTGTCCCTCCTACTGGTTGAATAAAATGCTGATTGGTCAGAATGCAGACAGGAAGTGTGGGTGGGGCTACCAGACAAAGAAAACTCTGGAAAGAAGAACAACAGAGCAGAGATGCCAGGCTGATGTAGAGGAAAGACAAAATGTTGCTCTCAGAAAGGGTACTAAGCCACTTGGCTAATCATGGATTAGTATAAGAGTTAAGAGTTAGCAAGTGATATACCTGAGCCATAGGCCAAAAGCATAAAATTAAAAACAATACAAAACAAAACATTTTTTTTTCTTTCTTTTGGCCTATGCTGGTATCAAACACCCTGTAAAATGATGATTTGAAACTTGTAATTGTTCTCCCTTCATACTTTTTGTATGCTGGGACTATAGGCATATGCTGCCATGGTGGTTTATAGTATGTTGGGATAAAACTCAAGGTTTTGTGCATGCCAGACAAGCAGTCTCTCAACAGCCACAGTCCTAGTTTCCTTATTTTTTTTCTTTTAAGTTTAACATTTTCTGTATTATTCACATTCACCTTTCTCCTTCCTTGTATCAAATGGATTTTTTTTTTTAAAGACAATGAGGTGGTGGGAGGGGGAAGAGACCTTGAATAACGATATACAGGGATGGAAAAAAAAATTCAGAGGGAAAGCTGAACACAAAGAAAATATATGTGTAGCAATCTTATTTGTATTTCCACCTTTGATAAGCCATGCTTATTATTCTTATCCTCTGTATAGTTATTGTTAACTCTTCCGCATTTTAAATTCTTTTTACTGTTTTTTTTTT
>PVIH01008329.1:0-91923 GCA_004025045.1 Sigmodon hispidus | reverse complement strand
ATATTGAATAGATAAGGGGAGAGAGGACATCCTTGTCTAGTTCCTGACTTTAGTGGGATTTCTTTGAGTTTTTCTCCATTAAGTTTGATACTGGCTGTCGGCTTCTTGTAAATCACCTTAATTATATTTAGGTATTCTCCCTTTATTCCTGATCTCTCCAGGGCTTTAATCATAAAGGAGTGTTGGATTTTGTCAAAGAATAAAAGAAAGTTAAGTGTTAACATGTGTGCCAACTTTGTTGAGACAGTCGCTTGTCCATACTACTCCCTGTATCTTTACACCCCCAACCGACATAGCTTCAGGAATGAAAAAAATAACATTTGTTTAAAATGGGCTATAAGAGTCATTGATATTTTACTCCAGTTAGTTAAACTATTACTAATGTTTTGACTTGCTTTCTAGTACTTTGGCATAATTGTACATGATACCTTTTATATATAATCAGAAATAGTTCTAGCAGGTATTATATATAAAAGCAATTTGCACGCCTAGACCATTCAACTTATGTCCCAATATTTTGGCTTTGTCTATTTACATTTATACAATCTAAAAAGATATCTGTGGGCTCATATTACTCACTCAAATCCACATTTTCTACTTTTTGTGGCCGCATAGTTGAACTGCTTTATTTGTCATAGTTAAGTAACTGCTTTTTAATAGTGGCTGTGGGTGTGAGAGGTGGTGTGTCATTCCATCTGAACCTACAAAGCTGTGAGTTTTCTACATGGAATATTTAACCTCAGTTACTGGCCCAATGAAGAGAATCCACTGAAGGGTTGTACATGCCTAATGGAATGAAGGGGACCTTAGAAGCAAAGAGCCAATGTCTCTGCTAGCAACTTGAAAACACAAGAAAGCTAATGTTTAAATTCCTGTAGTCAGTTTCTCTGTCCTGCTTGGCTGGTCCTGCAGCCATTTAGTCCCAAATAATCACACAAAGGCTTAGTTATAGACTTAGTTATAGACTGTTTGGCCTATGTCTCAGGTTTATTTAAATTTAAAAGCAAGAGAGCCAGGTGGATTGACAGTGTTGTACCAGCAATTGTGAGATACGGTGGTGTTGACTTGAATCAAATTAAGAAAAGACCAATGACCTAGGTCAAAGCTATCATGCCACAGGATCTCCCCTTTGCAGTCTTTTTTGGTCTACTCAAGTTCCCAGTTGACTAGATGAATATTAATAGATATTTCATAGAGAAAGTAATAGAACCACCAATATTCATCTTTTCCAAGTGCAAGGAAGACAGAAAAAAATCAAGATTGTGTCTATACATTAGCAATAAATACCTGGGAACAGCTTTAAAATCCTATTTGATATAGCTATATGGAAGAGCAATCTCAATTGTTCAATGATCAAGTTGAGTATTAATCTTACCCTGATATATTTTCATAGATACACCAAGAAAAATGGCTAAATATCTGGACTTCTCATGGCCCAGTCAAGTCAAAACATACAATTAGCTATCATAGAGTTTTAGAATACAAAGTACACCAAAACACATACATCTAAGCTACAAATGTTGGTTTCACTCATGAGATCAGGCACACATACAC
This sequence comes from Sigmodon hispidus, assembly GCA_004025045.1. Taxonomy (NCBI): domain Eukaryota; kingdom Metazoa; phylum Chordata; class Mammalia; order Rodentia; family Cricetidae; genus Sigmodon; species Sigmodon hispidus. The sequence goes on along the minus strand of PVIH01008329.1, from coordinate 90,369 downwards.
ACTACCAGGGTCACACGAGAGTTTATTTAGGAGAGTTGCCAGGCAAGTACAGAGACAGAGAAGCAGAAAAGAGAAGAGACAGACTGCCACCACATGGCCTCTCCTTTTAAAAGAATGGGTAAGCACAGATTTATCTAGGGGTGCACCCTTCGTACCAGCGTGTTTTGCCAGTGCCATGTTGGCTTTTACCATGTGGCTGCTGCATACCAGAATTCTTATCTCACCCAGTGCCATGTTGGGTTCACAACGTGGTGTGCCAGGAATCCTTACAAGAAATAAAAGAGAACATAGTCATATTCAAATAGCAAATCTCCTTCCATATGGAAATAAAGATATGCTTTTCTAGGAATGGCAGAAGACCACATCATTGCCATATTCCCACTAAACTATCCTGTTTCTTTGCTGAACCCTGATCTCTTTTCCTGTGCTATGTCTCACATAGGACAATGCATACTTCTGAGAATTCTCACACTATGTCCACAGTGGCTCAACATTTTGGCTTTAGCTATAAGGCCTTCATCAATTACCTTCCTGCAGTTTTCACAAGGCATATTCTTCAGTGTACTGCACAAATATTGCCAACTTCAGTACTGAAGGGTAAGCTTGCTGCTGTTGCTAAGTTCTGAAAAATGCCCATAGCAGACACCATTTGCCAGCAACTGCTGTTCTGCACTATAATAGTGAAGAAACAGCCTTGGGATTGCATGGTTTTGGCTTTCAACCCTGGCTCTGCCTCTTAAAATTTGCATTACTTTAGAAAACAAAATTAATCACTCTAAGCTTCAGTTTTCTCACCTGAAAACTGCACTAATTTAGACTTGCAAACTTGTTGTCATACTGAAATTAGATGATGAATATTAAATATTTAGCCCAATGCTTAGTAAGGAGAAAAAAAAAAAAACCCTTAGACACTGCCAAACACTTTTGTTATTTTGGCAATGAATGGCTGCTCTTGGTCCTTTCTCTCTGTTGCTTCAGCTCTACGGGAGTGTTTATATAGACCACTCTAACTTTGGCAAGGACTGAATGGCTTCTAGCCAGGGCATTCAATGAGCCCCTCATAGCGTTTTGACTCTGTGAGACTCCAGGGCATAAGTAAGAACTAGCAAGCAAATCCCTAGCTTGTGGGATGGGCCAAAGCTTAGTCTTTAGTTATTGTTTATTCTCATGGCAGGAAAAATTAAAGAGAATATCATCAAGCAGAAATGACCATGATTGGGCTATACTGCTAAGAACTTCCTACTTACTAAACTAACTCATCTTAGATTCAGTATTTTTATCCTTAAAATGGAGATGAGTATTATTCACAGTGTTGCTGTGTGAACAAAATGGCCCAGTGCATGTAAAAAGACACTGCTTGAGTAGATAATTACTATAGACTATGTAGTATCATTAAAGTAGAATACTTTATTCTAAAACTAAATTGATGTGTGTTTGATATTTGTTGCTTTCAAGATTCTTCATGTTTTGGGACAACTTTAAGGATATAAAGTCTGTTTGTCCAGTCTGAGTGAGCATGGGGCATTCCTTAGTCAAATATACCCAAGGAGTAAATCTGTGACTCAAATGTTGGCCCACGTACATTCCCTCTTCACATGCATGTGCATTCAGGGTAATTACCAAGTTTTAGGTGAATGTGTCCTTGTGAGGGGAGACTAACACCTTCAAAGATTTTAGTCTCAGGATTCTTTTATAGCCCTAAAATTATTAAATATCTAACACTCAGATCTTGGTTTTCAATATTATTGTCTACAAAAGGAATCAGACTCTCTGAATATATAACTGATTCTAAGATCCAGGCAAAAAATATATATGATGAGACCACAACATTTTGTACTATCTGAGAACAATAAAGTGACACATCTATTTCCTTGAGCACTCTGTTAACTTTGATGGAAATATGTCAAAGCCACACAGAGTTTGCTCAATGATCAAAACTGTAGGAGCTCCATGAATAAATAAATTAGTAAAGAATTATAACGTATCACATAAAATAAATATATATGAGCCACACTGATGTGAATGAACTGTTAGGTAGGTAGGTGGAGATAAAAATAGATTTGCTGTGAATAAGGAAGAATTCCAAATAATTTATTTCTATGTTTTACTTTCAAGGTATTCTCTCTGTGTATAATGGCATTTTTCCACAGAGAATTGTATTCAAGAATTGTATTTAAGAACAAGAGAGTGACTTTGCACTGGAGGAACCTGAGAGATACTACACAACCAGGTTACTATAGCTAACATAAAATATAATAAATAATATTGATATGGATACAACTGGCATTTGATAAAAGTGGAATGTTATATGTATGCTCTTTGTTCTCAAAACATGTAAGAACAGTATAATTATGAGAAAAACTTGAACAAATTACCTTCTGATTGAAGGTAATTTTATAGAGTACACTAATAGCATTTCCTAAACTGTTACAGTCTAACAAAACCTGAAAGCCCAGACTTATCACAGGAGAAAAAGCAATCTGAGAAGACACAGTAGCTATTAGGTAATCATAATCTGGTAGAGGAAAAAAAGCCTATCAGGTAATATTAATATTACCTAATATTCATAGGCTAAGGAAATGTTCATCAGAGACACTAGGCCAGATAAACAGAAGCAGATGCTATCCTCAAGTGTGGCAGGAAAAAGGGTAACAACAATAAAGTGAAGATACAACCTATAGAACAGGATACTATATCATCACTAGTTACATATTTGACAGATGAGTAACATCGGCAATATATAAAGAACTTGTAAAACTACCAGGAAACCATACAATACAATAGATACATTAACTAATGAAATGAACAGCAGCCAAAAAGATGAAATACAAACAACAACAACAACAAAAACCCACGTGGAAGGATGTTCGACTTATTTAGGTGTAGTAGTTTGAATAGAGATGGCCCCAGAGGCTCATGTGCTTTAGTGCTCAGTAGGATTAGGAGGTATGGCCTTGTTGGGGTAGATGTGGCCTTGCTGGAGGAGGTGTGTCACTGAGAAGAAACTTTGAGGTTTTTGATCCATTTTGAACTTATTTTAATACAGAATAAGAAATAAAAAGGTTCCAATTTTTGTTATATTTATTAGTATTTGCTATTTTAAGAATTAAAAACACAAAGGTTAAGATTCAAAAACCCACAATAAATTTTATAAGGCATTGGTATCATACTGTCATATTATGTAGCCTCCTGAAAAGCCAACTGTTGCTTTCACAAGAAAATGTGAGGAATGACAGTTTCAGATTTGAAGTAAAGCCTCTTTATAGGTTTATCATCCAACAGACAGTTAAATTAATCTGTGGCTATTTGGGGCTTAGAGTTTTCAAAATTAACAAAAGTGTACAATGATTCCTTCATACATCAATTTACCATGTGCTGCCTTTTGTTTTGATTAATAACCTTTAAAAAGTGGGTTATGTGCTGTGAGCCTGAATTTCAATAAGTTCCTGTCAGGTTGTGTTACTATAAGGTTGAAAGATTTATTCTTTCCTCTTTTAAGTTTATGAAAACTATGTTCCAGTGTTGACAACACTGAATATTATAGCTATTTTTGTCTGTAATTATTATGAGGAAAAATATTAAGAATTTCTAGTTATTAGAGTGATTATAGTTACTAAATAGAAATAAAAATCATTTGTAAACTAAAAATCCAACACAAGAAAAATATGAATTGAATCTGACAAATGACATTGCCATGGCAACAAATAGCAGAAAAAAATGCCAATAAAGAGATGTAGCTTTTGGCCTACTTCTTAAACGAGTGTTCTTTGTTATCATTTTAGTTACATAGAAAATGAATGCCTGTTCACTGTATTATGACTTACAAAATAAATCAATTAATTCAAGGTTTTTCTTTTGTTTTAATTGTGTGAGAGAGGGGGGAGGGAAAGGACAGAGAGGATGTATGTGTATATAGGTATATGTGTGTGTTTGTGTATGTCAATGTCTGAATTTGGAGGTGAGAGAATAACTCTAGGAAGTCCATTCTCTTCTGTGACCATGTGAGATCTAAATAATTTCAAGGTTTCAGACTTATAGGTAAGCACTTTCACTACTAGCTAAGCTTTTGGGGCCATCTGGTCTACCATGTTTTAACTTATTTGTGTGTGTGTGTGTGTGTATGTGTGTAGACTACAAATAAAGTTTACTACAGAATAGACACTCTTAGGGGCCATAGTGGGTAATACCAACAGGAACACTTGAAGAGATAATACTTATAAAATGAGAATAGACAGTTGCCAAAAGACCATTGTGTTGACCTACATGTTCACGTAACGTTTATACTATAATACAAAGTCTCTGAACAGGTAGCTTTCCTGAGTAGTCTCCTTTCCAGGAGATTGACACTGACTGATAGATCCACTTAGATTATCTCAATTTTTATAATGTTCATTAGTATTAGCATTTAGTAATTATATGGATAATGTTTTCATTAAAATGATTATATGTGGTTATAATGTAATCTGACAGTGTTCACTTTCATAGCCCTCTCTTTACCTTTTTCTGTTCCTATTGACCTGAACTAATTCCCCTCCTACTTTTACCGTGTGTGAACCAATAATTTTCACTAGGGCCTCTTACGAGAGCAGGAGTAAGAGTACTGTATAGGAGCTTAAATGCCTTACCATTGTCTACACTATTGTAAACAATATCTCTCCCTCTCTCAGGAACCACTAACTGCCTATACACTCTCAGAGAAAGATGAGGCCTTATGAGGCCCTTGCCAATCCATGGTAGACTGGTGACAGGTACAGGCACGTGCAGGTTTTGTAATCAGAGCTGTTGGGTTCAGAAGTATAATAGCTAGGCCATGTGAAATGCTTTGTTGCTAGTTGATAGTAGTCATACTCCATGGGAAACTAATACTAGTAAGTCAACCACAGAATGACTTTGATTGAGTTTTATTGCAGTATTACTTAGTATCTCTTCCAAGTGCTCATGTAAAGGTTAATTTTTTGCAGTTGCTCCACTGAAATCTGTACTAAGACTTGTAAAGTATTCTTTTCTTATTCTGTTTGTTTCCTTTTTACATCTGATCTTCATTTTCATAGTCACAATAAATTTAAAACCCTATGTTTCTAGCTTAAACCTCATTATCTTTGGCCAAATAAATACTTGAGTATACTCATATGTAATTTTATAACACTGGAATCAGATGTAAAAATATTCTTTCCTTATTTACTAACACTCCTGGAGGTTATGGCATATATAAACAAGGTCTGTCTAGTACATTGTTTGCAAAATGTAAAAGTAATATTGACAATATCACTGTTTATATAACAAAATTAGGTGGAAAATTCAACCTCAGATAAGGGAATATAGGAAGCAAATTGCATAGTTCTGCTCTACAGAAAAGTGATTAATGACTGAGAATTTATATTGTTTTTAAATGAAAATTGAAAGCCAAACACACTCATAAGTTATCAGAAAGAGAAAAACAAACATCAAGAATAAAAATTTTAAAATTTCTTAGAGTTATGAAACCCATTTGAGAAATACAAATGTGTGCGTGTGTGCCATTGGTCATCTTTTGTTAGAGAAATCATTACTATTTTCCCTCAAAATTCATAGATTCACAGTTGACAGCTGTTCCTCTGGGGAAAATTAATCTTAGAAACTCTGAGTGCTACAACCCAGAGGGAAATCAAGAATAAGAACAAGAATCTGAGTTCTGAGGATCAATAATACATCCTACTCCTGGGAATCAAATTCCTGAATGAAGGGTTATAGACATTGTGGTGGGAAGTAAAGGGTTATTTTTACAGTTCTATTTTATTTTTAAATCTGTGAAAATTAAGTTTCTTAACCTAAGAAAGGAAGGAGAACTCCCACCTCTGTCCCCTGATGCTGGGTCCCAATAAACATTTGCAGGTAATATTACAGACTGTTCTTATTGTGGATAGAGTAGTCTGCTTGGTAGCAGAAGGGCAACTATTTCCAACTCCTTAGACTACTAGACTCTGGACTACCAAATACCTAAAAGGTAACTGAATAGTTTGGGAGTGTCCAGGAATGGAGAATATGACTGAAGGCTAGGCAGGACTGTAGAAATACAGACAAAAAGGAGAGCCATTAAGCTGAGAGTATGACTAAGACAAAAAGCTATAGAGAGATAGTAAGAAATTCAGAAAAGAGCTGTGGCAGCAGAAGATGGGCCAGCAATGACTGGCCTGGCTACTGGGAGGGCTCTAAAGTTACCATCGGTCACCAACAGTGGATGACAGAGCTGCTAACACTGGCTGCTAAGTTCTGGGTTTCTAGTCCTTAAGTCTAAGTTTCTGGATGACAGTAAAGGACCTGGGCATTGCTGATTCATGACTTGCACTGGACCAGGGTATCAGTTCCTAGTCAACTGGTACTAGAGGAGGGAGACCAAAGGGCTCTGTGCTGGAGGTTTTCTGAACTGTCAGAATCCCTTGAAAACTGGTGCTTGGTCTGTTTAACATGATTTTCCCTTACTCCATGATGCATATTTTATAAAATGAAGAAATTTCTTTTTTCCCTAATGTTGGATTGCTATTATTTTGTACTTGACTTTTGGAATAAAAAATTTAGTGGAAGCTTTTCTTAAATTATCTTCCTTTGGTCTTTGTTCATTTCTTGATGCTAGATTGCTTTAGAAAGGCATTAGTTTTTCTGTTCATTTCTTCTGTGTTTCATTTCATTTCATTTTTTTGTTTTATGTATTACTATTGTTTGTAAGTGTATGTGTACATGTACATTCTGGCATGCCATGGTGCATCAGAGGACAAATTTGGGGAGGTGATTCTCTCTTAACATCATGGATACCAGAGAACAAAATCAAGCTGTTAGCTTTGTAGAGATAACACTTTTCTTGTTGACATATGTCACCCCCATTTCTGTCTTAACCTTCCTATTTCCACATTTTCTCATTTCTTCCATCTCCAAATTCTATGAGAAGGTTCAAATTGTGCTTATCAAAAAATCTCAAAATAGGAGCTTTCTCCTAGGTTGTAGATTTCTTAATTTGTGTGAGATCAGAAAGCTTGGGTTTGGACATTTCTAAGACTGGAAGACTAAAAATTCAAACTTATTTTCCATGGTGTGCATTTTATATTGATTCAAGGAGCCAAAACATGTTTCACCATAGATTCTGTAGACTATCCTGACTTTAGTAGTCAGGACCAGGAGTATGTCCACAGTGATTACTCACTGTCCAGGTGAAAGAAATAAAATTGCCTCTTTTTCAGTTCTAATTATCATCTGCTGTATAGGGTAATTGCTATTCATGTAACATGGACTGGGGCATGTTGAGTAGTAGCAGTGGATAGGTGACAAATGGACAGACTATAATAGGTCTAGTAAGTTTCTTTTCCTTAGAGTTCTCCATTCCTTCCCAGAACCAGATTAATTCTTTCTATATTTCTACCCCACAAATATTACTAGTACCCCTGTGGATTTTTCTTCTACTTTAGGTTAAAAGAATACTGTTGCTTACTTACTTCTTTTATAAGATCATTTCAAATTACTTTTTCTATTTGGCCATTATGCTCCAAATGAAAAATGTTCACCATGATCACCATCTGTTTATCATACATGTTATCTTCTGAAAAATTTTGCCTTTCTCTTTAGGGCCACATCATATCTTTAACTCGTATAGTAACAAAATTCCTCTGACATCTTACTAAACTCCTCACCACCATAATCTGGAGTTGGATTTTGAACCAGAATTCTAATGCCTTTTCTTGTTCATATTACTGTCAGCATTAACCTACTTTAGACCCCTGAGTGGTTTTTGCATTTGGAATCTATGCAGTTAATGCCAAAAAGGCAAGCAATAGCCTTGTTGGCATTCAAATGAACAATGGCATGACAGCAAGAGCTTTCTAGGAACCATATAGGAACACATCTTTAAATGATTACTAAAAATAAATTCCTTCTCCAAAAACGCTGAACTCATGGTAAATAGTTACAATTTTGTCCTTTGTCTTTTGGAATTCATTCTTGACCCCACAGAACTCTGATTCACTTCATGTAATACTTTATATTTCCCACAAAGCTCATATTTATGAAGGAGCTATAATGCCATCATCCTCTTTACTGTCATGGTTACAGATCCCCGATATTCTCAATACTCAAATCCCAGTATTTCCAGCATCATCTCTAATACTATAGTACTCCTGAATAACCTCTCCTGAAGTTCAAATTTGAGAAGTCTTTCCTATTGTTACTTATTGCTAGTCTAAAAATCTTTTAGACTATTGTTTAAATGCTCTGCCACTTTCCAAATCTTAAACATTTAACATAATAATAATATCTATCTATTTGAAATAAGTATAAAATTCATGGCCATACAAGAGAAAGGAAGCAATTAGAGTTTTTTGTAATTACAGTCTTTGAATGCCACATTTGGTGCTGAGTATGCTCACAGCAAGAGCACAGACAGGGACAGTTCTAAACACTATAATTTCCAATATCTGCCAAAAGAAAACACACCAACTCTTTAAGAGAAATAAAACTTTTCTTCACACAGTAAAACTTAATAAAAATACCCTTTGTGTCAGCCTAACTCACTTTAAATGCTGTTTAAAATGGGAACTATTCTTGGTGCTCCTTTCTATAATAATCTTTTCTTAACTTTTCCTGTACTTAATAAGACAGAGTTATGATTATAATGGGAGTGTTTTGGCAGGACTATCAGACATGTGGCTTTTTCCCACATGTGAGATAAACATGAAAAGAAGGGAGTACAGTTGATGGATCTGAAAGTGGCAGAAGTTCAAAAGGTCTGTAATATAATCTAGATAGAACAATGTGACAGGGAAAATAAATTATTTACAAAGATATTTAAATAAAGGGAGAAATATGGAGAAGCTGAATTTGATGACTACAGACTAATGTTTTAGGTCTAAGGTTCAGGGGACAGTGATGCAGATAGTTCTTTGGGAGCAGATATTTATTAGAAGTGTTACAGATGCTATAGATATATGCAGAAGGATATGGATGTTTTGAGGTGTGTACAGACCCATATGGCAGAATGAGGGTTGTTTCGTATACATTTTAAAAGAATGAAGAGTTAAAGTTGATTGAAAAGCTTCTTCTTTGGCCCATAGTAGGCCATTGCTGGGGTAAGCAGTGAGTAGTCAAAGAATGTTAGATGATCAATAAACATCTTTTGTAGTCAGCCATTACTGGGGGTCAATGGGTCAATGGAGTTAAGACTCTTGAAAGACTTGTAACTTTAAGTGATCAAATTATAGCAGTTGGCTAGAATTCTCACAGTTCACACAAAACAGAGGGATTTTACAAAATGGTACAGCTATGGATAACATACAGAGCACAAGAACTGATGTTGTGAAGTGTGGGGAAATAGATGTAGCAAGTCAGGGCAGAAGCAAGCTCAACACTAATGCCCCAAATGACACTTCAGTCAGAATCTACTCATTCATTGTGGGTATCTTTGACAAAAGGTTTAATTTGACCTTGTTACCATAGTGCTCCACTTTCTCAATCTTCCCACACCAAGTTGAAATTCTTTTCTTTGCAAAAGCTATGATCTTGGCCCAAACAACACATCCTTGTGGGAGCACACATTGGATTTTAATGAGCATCTTGGTGGACCCTGGGAGAGGGCTGTGTTCTCACAGTACGGGGACTGCCTTGATGCTTTCAGGGGCTGGCACCATTCACAGTAGATAGTTTTCTCAGGAGCAGGAGTGTTAGTAAACCTTCATTTGTGTGTGTGTGGCTGAAGAGAATTGGCTGCAAAAGAAAAGTTCAATTCTCTTGTTTCTGAAAGCAGTTAAGGATGTTTCCAAGTGACTTACTCTAATGCATTTGGTAAGCTGCCCTCAAGGGCTTTTGTCTGAGCATCTCAAAACACAAGCTTAAAAAAAATCTCCTTAATACCTGGCAATTCCTATAATCCATTTAATCTTTGCAAAAGGTAAGTATGTTAGCAAATTTTATTGCAGCTTGTTTTTGAGGATAATATGATACCCTGAGAAATTCTGGGAGAAGATGGTGAATATTTAATGGGGTCCATGTAGTCTAGCAGAAGTCTTTGACTACTCCACTGAATAAAATGGTGGTGCTGGTCCAATTACCTTACTGGACCTTTGAGGATCACTCTCTAGAGGTAAGCTCATACTTAGGGTCCAGTCAAGTCAGTGTCAAGCTTACAGTGAGCTCCATTTGTAACTTACAGTATTTCACCTTCTTCCTCTAGAAGACTATTTCCTTCAAATACTTGACCCTGTTGCTTGTGTATTTTTAATTCTTACAAAGTCCTCAAAACCCGATTTACTTTATGCTTCTATAAAGTTTTACCCAGGCATCTTAGACAATACTTGTTTTTTTCTCATCATGGTGTAAGGTCCTAGGTAGGTACTGCAGGAATATTTTCTTTATCTGACTTCAACTGGAAGCCTTAAATTTTATTCTACTCAACTGGAGACCTTACATCTACTGTAACTTCTACTTATGTGTTAATTAAATTGTAGAATATTTTAGTTAAACAGATCAATTGCTTACTTTTTATTTCCATTACTGTTGTGATTGTTCAGTGAATTGATGAAAAATAAGACAGAGAAGAGCAAGTCAAGTTAAGCTGAAGAAATTAAACAAGAAGAATAATAAGAGAAGATGAACACACCTGACCATTAGATAGTATAGAAACTGCTAGAGATGTGACCTGTAGAAAAGCAGAGTAGAACGAGGAAAGAGAAAAGGGGGCCTTTGTTAAAAGTCATTTATGTGCTGTCATAAGCAAACATAGAAGGAACTGGAGAGTTAGCAAAGTTTTCTGAGAGCCCAGAAGTGGAGAGGCACTGGGCTAGGGCAACACAGCCTGAATTATCACACAACCTTGGAACTTTGTAGAAGTTAGTGTTGGCCTACAAGATAGATCCTGAATTATTTCCCTTTCAAAGAACTAGGTTGCTGAATACCTATATATAAGAAACTGAGACTGTTAAAATGATTAAAGTTAACATTCAATGAAAATGAGATTTATAATAGTTAAGTTGTTACTTTCATAGAATAAGATTTGCAGAATTGGTTTTAGTGTATTTATAGGTATGTGTCAAGAATAGGGCAAATAAGAAGTTGTTCCATATATAGTTCTAAACTATACAGTGACATTGGCCTCACATTCATATTTCTCCTTGGATAGTTGAGTACTGGCTCTTCTGGGTACTAGATACCGATAATATTTTTTGTTCTTTTCCTTTTATACTTACTTCTTGGTTCAGACATTCTTGCTTAAAGTATTCTTTTGCTGTTATTGGCATTATTTTTTTTGTTAAAAAGTATCTTGATGAGGTTTCTGAGAAAAAGCCATTTAGCATATCACTTTTATTAATTTGATTTGGACAAAATTCAGTCATTAACCTTAGAAGTGTGATTTTCTCTGAGAAGATATGAGAAAATGCTTTTCTACCTAGAGATTGGATATTAACAGACCAAAGTAATGATCCCTTGAAAGTCTCTCTTGGAGAATCAATAAGTTTATTAAGGTTAGTTTATGGCACATGAGGAAGGGGTAATTACAGCCATAGATGACTGAAAGGCAAATGCATCACCATAAAGTCTGCTCTAGCAAGAATGAAGACTCATGAAAGCTATATCCTGGGCTCTGCACTTTCCCCACCTCTGGTGTTTGCAGGGTGACTAACTTACACTGCTCAGCTTGCCTCAGGCCCAAGGGCTGTATTCTTGCCTCTGGTGTGTGCTGTTGAAGCTGCATTCTTGTTTCTAACAGGCACTGAGCCAGCATCATAGCTGTTACCTTTGTCAGCCAGAAAGGACAACTGCAACGCTGTTTGTCTGAACAATTAATACCCTCTCCCCAATTTACCTTAGACTACATGCTCCAGGGAGTAGCTGCTTATCCATTGGATGAGTTTAGCATTTTCTTTAATGAGGGTTGATCAGGCTTTAAAATTTCCTACCAGCACAATATATGGCTATTCCTTTTCCTAGGAACTCTGGCTTGATACAAATCTTGACACAAAGTCACTTTTAAATGATTCAGACCCCCTTTGTCTACTTTGTCTTTTTCTCCTATGATCAATTTGACCTTTACAAAGCTTAAGTCTGATTTGCATGCCCCTCTAAAGTATTCTGATCTGCCAGAGTTTCTCCTACTTCATTAAAAAACGTCTCGTAAGGCTCTGCAAAACACATCACACTAGTTATCAGAATTTTTTCTACTTCGTGAAGTTTATGATGGGGCTTAACAAAACCATGAACATACCAGTGGTGTAGAATAGAACATTTGTTTTAGTTATATAAATATGCATGTTTAATTATGCAAAGGTGTGTTACTGTTTCATTCACCTCACTTGCTTAAGACACCTAATTTGTTGAATAAAAAGTTGAATGGCCAATAGCAAGGGAGGAGGTATAGACAGAACTGGGCAGGGACAGTAAGTATGAGGAGAAAGTTAGGCTCAAGGGAAGAAAGAAAAGGAGATGCCAGGGGCCAGCCAGCCCAACATGGAAGAAGCAGGAAAGTAGTACATATAAAATGAAAGAAAGGTAAAAAGCCCCAAGGCAAAATGTAGATGAATAGGAACAGGCTAATTTAAGTTAAAAGAACTAGTGGGACAAGCCTAAGTAAGGCTGAGCAGTCATAATTAATAATATCTTCATGTCTTATTTGAGAGCTAGTTGGTGGCCCAAAGAAAATGCCAACTACATATAGTGTCCTATCTAAAGCCCAAATGATCACATAATGCCTGAAAAATAGAGAGAGAGAGGGATAGAGAGAGAGAGAGAGAGAGAGAGAGAGAGAGAGAGAGAGAGAGAGAGAGAATAAAAAAACCAAAATGGATACAGCTCCTTTAAGAGGCACTGTGGTGCAGCAGATTACCTGACCTGGTGGTCCACTAAGTAGAAACAGCAAGCTAACTAAAAAGTCTGCCACAGTGTGGGCGCCAACTTCCTAGAGCAGTGGTGGTTATGCAACTCACAGTTAAATTCAGCTCTTGGTAGCTCTCACAGACCTGAGGAAGGGTTGAAGCCAACTTGCAGAGCCTTTATTAGCTGTGACCTACTGTGCTTCCTTCATCTGTAGCTGAGCCTAACCTGGCTTGAGGAGCTTTAGATTTTATTTTTTATGTTTCATGTATTTTAGAGAAAAGGGAAGTTTTATTACTGTATGTTTATTTTATCTATTCTGAATGTTTTGCTTTTTTATATAAATGTTGATATTGATTTTCAAAAAAACAATAAAAAAGAAAGAGTAAAGTAATATAAAAATAAGCCATATAAAGATGGGAAACACACAGGGAGTCTGGATTGAATTTTTTGAATGCTAATGAGCAAATGACAACCACTAAGACATATAAGGTTGTTAAAGGAACTGCTGAATTAAACCAGCCTAGATACTTTAGGAATATCTTAACTTTAAAATGAAATTCAGAAAATGTTGCATTGGGGAGAGGTTATGCATTTATTTGCAAAGGAAATAAAAAGCTATGGATTCCGTCAAAATTAATAGAGACAAGATTTGATTAGAAAAGACCCCTGAAATAAAAAATAAACCTGGAAAAACTACAAGACAGGTAATGTATATCCTTTGACACTGGAATAGCTCTGAGTGTGGATGAGACATGATAAATCTTGTTGGTTACAGAATTCTAAAGACTTATGCCATTGGTAGAGGTATAGTTATACAGTCCAAACAACTTTCCAAGTTGAGAGATGTCTTTTACCTGCTCAAACAAAGGACAAAAAAAACCCCAAAAAAACAAAAAACCAAAAAAACCAAAAAAAATCTGTGGCTGGCTTGTGTACAATTCATAGTCCATGCTTGTGTTAATTAGATATGCATGTTATCTTTGAAAGTTTATATGTTTTTAGAGCAAGGGGAGAAAACACCAACAAATATGTGTGGCCCAGATAATTCAGTCTTTCAGAGTACTTCTCTTGCAGTTTACTCAAAGTTCTGCATTCAGAATAACTTCCAGGCTACCAGCTGAGATGGTCCTGCTTCACAGAAAAGTCTGCCAAATATTCTTCATGACTCAAAGGAAAGTGACCGCCAAACTTTGCCAAGACAAGACAGCGTGGTGATATATTGCATATTTAATAAAATCAGTTTGGAATGTCAGAGGACATAGTTACCTACAGAACCATTTCTCATCTAGCTAACCCCTCAGGCTTGTCTCCAAAAATCCTCTGACCCCAAACTCCTCTCTCCTCAGCCAACCAGGAAAGAGGCAAAGAAAGCTGAACTCCTTCCTTCTCTCTCTCTGCCCAGCTATCTTACTTCCTTCATCAACATTCCTAAAGCTAGGATTGTAAGCATGTGCCGCCACTCCCAGATCTTCATGGCTTTTCTCTGTAGGTGGCTCTGTCCTCAAATATTTCAATTTTTCTTTTAATTAAATGTACAATATTATTACCACAAAGCAGGATGGTCCTTTTCAAAATTTCTGCTTCATAGAAAAGTCTGTCAGATATTCTAGGAGTGTAGGCTGAAGATAGATGCCCTAACATTGCAGAGGAAACTTGGGACTGTCCAGCCATCCAGATGTCTGTCAATTCTATAGTTTTGGAAGTGGCTCGCACTGTACTTATTTACTAAACTAATATGTCCTTCTGAGGTCTTGATGGAGCTGATAACTAGGTAGTTATAGTTACCACTTTCTTAGCTATGATAGTAGTTAAATTAAGTATAAAACTTAGGTACTTACTAAGATAGGATAGATAATAGAGTATTTTTTTCTGAATTTTTCAAGTATAAATAGACTGAAAATTGTAAATATAATTCTTATTTGATAATTGTTTTTTGTATATAATTTTACTATATTAATATTAAAACATTTTTAAATTTATTTTCCCTATATCTCTGAGCTATTCACACTTTCTCAGTTCCTCTATGCTCAGTCTCATCCTGGTTCCATCTAGGATCCTGTTATCACTCTAATAACATCTGCATGCTGTACTTTCAAATTTTCTATTTGTGTACCAGAACTTTTACTTTTCTATACATCTCTTGGTTTGTTATTTCTGGTAACTATTTTCAAATCTTATCTAAACAATTATTTTTAACCATCCACTTCTTTTTACTATTATTGAAAGTTATGTGCTTCCCATAGGCATTTTCATTTCACTTAGACCCAACACTGTTTCCTACCTTAAGTGAGGTTGTTTTGGATGAAAAATGTACAAATACTGCCTAGGTTTGATTGAGTTAAAAAAAAAAAAGCATTATACATCACCTTGAATCTTTCAAGGAATCAAAAGGTAAAGAGAAAGAAATGTCTTTTAAGACCAAAAAAAAAAAAAATTCAAAACAAACAAACAAAAAACCTTGGTGTTACCTTGTAATATGAAGTTTCTGTCCTGGCCTAGCCACATGGTTAGAACACATTATCAGCCCCACTGCCACTTAGCTTCAAATAATAACACAAAGGCTTATATTAATTTCATGGTGATCACCCTATGGCTCAGTAACAACTTGCTGACTCTTTTTTTTTAATACTCAAAAGTCATAATTTATTAATTATTTTACTGAATCTTGTGTTATGTTGAAGTTAATGAGCATAACTACATAGTAATAGTGTCACTCAGTGCTTTGTTAGCATGGTTCTTTGTTTTAATTTTTTATTGATTTTTAAAAATCAATATTAAACATTATATAAAAAAGCAAAACATTCAGAACAGATAACAAAAAACCCATACAACAATAAAATTTCTCTGTTCTCAAAAATACAAGAAAAAAAATATAAAATCTAAAGATTCTCATGCCAGCTTAGGCTGAGCTACAGATAAATCACAGTAGGTCACAGCTAATGTCCACAGATGCACTATGGCCACCACAAATTTCTTCTAAGCAACCCTTCTACAGTCAAATCAGAAGTTTTGCTTTGTTTTGATGTGTGTGTGTATGTTCTAAGTCACTTTATTCACCCATCATCTTTCAATGACAAAAGAATGTTTTTGCTTAAAGTCCACTAATGGACTAATGCATCCAACACCTGCTTAACCTTCTGGGATTTTGATAACTCAGCTCGCTCAGGAGAATATTCTCCAAATCCATCTATTTGCTGGCAAATTTTAGTATATCGTTTTTTCTTACTGCTGAGTAGTAAGCATTCCACTGTGTAGATGTATCACCGTTTGTTAATCCATTCTTCAGTTTAGGGGCATCTAGGTTGTATCCAGGTTCTTGCTGTTACAAATAATGCTGCTATGAACATAGTTGAGCCAATGCTTTTGATGTGAATGTGTGTCTTTAGGGTATATGCCCAATAGTGCTATTGCTGAATCCTTGGAGAGAGTGATTCCCAGTTTTCTGAGAAACCTCCATAGTGCATTCCAGAGTGGCTGAACAAGTTTACACTCCTACCAACAATGGAGCAATGCTCCCTGTGTTCTGCATCCTCTTCAGCATAGGCTGTCATTTGTGGTTTTGATCTTAGCCATTCTGACAGGTGTAAGGTGGTTTCTCAAAATTGTTTTGATTTTCATTTCTCTGATGGTTAAAGATGGTTAAAGATGTTGAAAAAAACAGCATTTTTTTCAAGTGTCTTTCAGCCATTTGTAATTCTTCTGCTAAGAATTCCCTTTTTAGTTCTGAACTGTATTTTTTGATTGGGTTATTTATGTTTCTGGGCTCTAGTTTCTTGAGTTCTCTATGTATTTTAGAGATCAGTCCTCTGTCACTTGTAGGGTTGCTGAAAATCTTTTCCCATTCTGCAGGTTGTTTTGTTTTAGTGACTGTGTCCTTTGCCTTACAGAAACTTCTCAGTTTCAGGAGATCCCACTCATTGATTGTTGTTCTTAGTGTCTGTGCTACTGGTGTTATATTTAGAAAGTGGCCACCTGTACCAATGTGTTGGAGGGTTATTTCCCACTTTCTTTTTCTGTCAAGTTCAGTTTAGATGAGTATATGTTGAGGTCTTTGATCCACTTGGATTTGAGTTTTGTGCAGGGTGATAGGCTTGGATTTATTTGCATAGGTATGCCAACACAATTTGTTAAAGATACTATCTTTTTTCGGTTGAATAATTTTGACCTCTTTGTCAAAAAACAGGTATTTATAGGTGTGTGTGTGTTAATGTCTGGGTCTTCAGTTTGATTCCATTGGTCCACAAGTCTGTTTTTATGCCACTACCAGGCTGTTTATAATACTGTAGCTCTATAGTATAACTTGAAGTCGAGTATGGTGATGCCTCCTGAGGTTCTTTTGTTGAGCAAAATTGTTTTGGAAATTCTGGCTTTCCTGTTATTCCAAATAAAATTGAGTATCCTTTCAAAGTCTGTAAAAAATTGTGTTGGGCTTTTGATGGGAATTGCATTGAATCTGTAGATTGCTTTTGGTAATATTGCCATTTTCACTAAGTTGATTCTACTTATATCGGGTGGTCTTTCCATTTTCTGATATCCTCTTTAGTTTCATTCTTCAGTGATTTAAAGTTTTTGTCAAACAGATCTGTTGCTTCTTTGGTTATAGTTACACCAAAGTATTTAATGCTATTTGCAGCTAATATATTTCCTTTATTTATTTATTTTTTTTTGGCCTGTTTGTCTTTAGTGTATAGGAGAGCTACTGATTTTTTTTTTTTTGAGATAATCTTGTATCCTGATACATTGCTGAAGGTGTTTATAAACTGTAGAAGTTCCCTGGTAGAATTTTGAGGGTCACTTATATATATAATCAAACCATCTGCAAATAGAGATAATTTCACTTCTTCTTATCCAGATTATATACCCTTAATCTCCTTTTCTTCTCTTATTGCTTTGGCTAAAACTTTGAGAACTATATTGAATAGATAAGGCCAGAGGGGACAGCCTTGTCTAATTCCTGATTTTAGTGCAATTGCTTTGAGTTTCTCTCCATTTAGTTTGCAGTTGGCCGTTGACTTCTTGTAAATTTCCTTTATTATACTTAGGAATTTTCCCTGTATTCCTGATCTCTCTAGGACTTTTATCAACAGGAGTCTTGGACTTTGTCAAAAGCTTTTTCAGCATCTGAGGAGATGATCATGTGGGATTTTTCCTTTGATTTTTTTATATGATGGATGACATTTATAGTTTTTTGTATGTTGAACCATCCCTGCATTTCTGGGATGAAACCTACTTGATCATGATAGATAATTTTTTTATATGTTGTTATAATCAGTGAGCTAGAATTTTGTGGAGTATTTTTGCATCAATGTTCATGAGGTCTGTAATTTTCTTTGTTACACCTTTGAGTGGCTTGGGTATCACGGTGATTGTGGCCTCATAAAAAGAGTTTGGCAGCATTCCTTTAGTTTCCACTGTATGGAACAGTTTGTTGAGTATTGGTATTACTTCTTCTTTGAATGTCTGATAGAATTCTGTAGTAAAACCATCTGTACCTGGGCTTTTTTTATTTGGGAGATTTTTAATAACAGCTTCAATTTCCTTTGGTTTATAGATCTGTTTAAGTTGTTAATCTGCTCTTGATTTAATTTTAGTAATTGGTGCTTGTCCAGAAAGCTGTCCATTTTTTTTTTTAGATTTTCCATTTTAGTAGAGTATAGATTATCGAAGTATAATTTGATAATTCTTTGAATTTCCTGGGGTCTGTTGTTATGTCCCCCTTTTCATTTCTGATTTAGTTAATTTGAATTCTCTCTCTCTGTCTGTCTTTTGATTAGTTTGGATAAG
Source organism: Sigmodon hispidus (assembly GCA_004025045.1). Taxonomy (NCBI): domain Eukaryota; kingdom Metazoa; phylum Chordata; class Mammalia; order Rodentia; family Cricetidae; genus Sigmodon; species Sigmodon hispidus. The sequence goes on along the minus strand of PVIH01008329.1, from coordinate 71,760 downwards.
AGCTTATCTATCTTGCCGACTTTCTCAAAGAACCAACCCTTTGATACATTTATTCTTTGTATTGTTCTCTTTATTTCCATTGTATTGATTTCAGCCCTAAGTTTGATTATTTTCTGCCATCTATTCCTTCTAGGTGACTTTGCTTCTAATATTTCTAAAGCCTTCAGCTGAGTTGTTAAGTCTCTTGTGTGAGCTTTCTCTTGATTTTTTATATAAGCAACTAGCGCTATGAATTTTCCTCTTAACTGCTTTCATTGTGTCCCATACATTTGGGTATGTTGTAGATTCATCTTCATTAAATTCTAGAAAGTCTTTGATTTCTTTGTTAACTTTTTCCCTTACCCAGACGTGGTTCAATGGAGAGATGTTCGGTTTCCATGAGTTTGCAAGCTTTCTGTGTTTTTTGTTGTTAAATTCTGATTTTAGGCCATGGTAGTTTGATAAGATAAGAGGGGTTATTCCAATTTTTTTGTATCTATTAATATTTGCCTTATGATCAAGTATGTGGTCAGTTTTAGAGAAAATTCCATGGGGTGCTGAGAAATATGTATATTCCTTTGTGTTTGGGTGAAAGCTTTTGTAAATATCTATTAAGTCCACTTGCATCATAACATCTGTGAGACTCCTTATTTCTATGTTTGGTTGATCTATCCATGGGTGAAAGTGGGGTATTGAAGCTTCTGAATATTAGTGTATGAGATATGATGTGGGGTTTAAGCTTTAGTAGTGTTTCTTATATATATGAAGGTGCTCTTATGTTAGGGGCATAAATATTCAGGATTGAGATCTCATCTTGATCAATTTTTCCTGAGATGAATAAATAATGTCTGTCTTGGTCTCTTTTGATTGATTTTAGTTTGAATTCTACTTTGTTGTATATTAGGATACCAACACCAGCTTGTTTCTTGGGGCCATTTGATTGAAAAGTCTTTTCCCATCCCTTTACTCTGTCTTTTTGATGTTTTTAAAAATAATTGTGCTTGTTTGTTTTAGCATTGTGGGTAAAAGTTCAATTACTTAAATCATAAAGAGAATCCTTCATTATCCATGCTTTCATCACATGACTGAAGCCTTGTGCAGAGAGAGATGTTTGTATCTAGAGATCAAATAAAATGGGGATAAGTAGTAGAAAATCTCCAGCAGAGCTTTAGATCCTCATGACATTTCTTTTCTTCACTTTACCTTTTTGATTTCTTGAATAATTCAAGATTATAATGCATTAGATGACTCAGAGGTGTCAGGTTCAATTTCAGTACCAATGTCAGGAAGCTAACAACCTTCTGTAATTCTAGCTCAAGGGGATCTGAAAGCTTGTGAACACACATGTGGATAAGTTCATGCAATCCTCCATACCTGCACATAATGAAAAAGTATAAAAATTAAAACTACAGTATATTTATATATAATAGAATTACAGAATACATATTCTGCAATATATAATCAATAATGTGGTTATTAATTTCAGTAGTTAAACTGACCAATAAGAAATAGCTATAGAGATAGTAAAACATAATTTTTTACAAAAGACTGGTGTGTGAAGGTTTGAAGGATCTGACCTCTCTGTGTGCAGTCACAATCTAATCTGTTGGTGCTCTGGAAAAGAATAGAGCAAAGGAAAAATAAATTCACTCAGTCACTTGGTTCAAGGACACCCATGTCAAGGTTTTGGTATCAGAATGCCAGGGTTTTATGGCTTTTGTCCAATTAACCTATTTATGAAGACTTTAAACTTGGAAAATATATGGGTTAGGTTTTGATCAACCTGACACATGTTTATATCATCTCAGAATATGAACTCTCAATTCAGGCTTCCATTAGATTGGCCTGCATGGAAATTTTAAGGTCATTTTCTTAATTAATGATTGGTATGGGAGAGTCTAGCCAAGGGATGGTCTAGCCCACTGTCTGTGCTATCCCTGGGCAAGTGGTTCTGGGTTGCTTAATAACAAAAGCTAGCAACCAATGAAAGGTAAGTCAGTAAGAAAACGTCTTCCAGGTCCTTCTTTCAGCTCCTGTCTTCAGGTTCCTACCTTGAGTTTCTGTCCTGACTTCCCATTGTGATGGACTGTGTTGGGACAGGTAAGTCAGATAAAATCTTTCATCTCCATGGTGCTCTTGATCATGTGTTTATCACAGCAATAGTAATATACAAATGTATTATACTAGATGCCTTGTTCTCCTAATTGTAGATAATGATTTTGAGCAGTTTGCCTGATATCTGTCTGTCTATCTATCTATCTATCTATCTATCTATCTATCTATCTGCATATCATCTATTATCTACTTACCTATATATTATTTATATATCTCATGATCTACTATGAATATCAATTTCCTCTTGACTTTGGTTCCTGGATGACCCTGACATATACCCTAAGTTGACTGCATTTGAAGTCTGACATATGACTTAAATGGAAACTAATAAAAACTTGTTTTTCTTTTCCACTATTACATGGGACATTTCTACTTCTAATATTTTATAATATATAGTATTTAAAATCCGTATACTTTTCTAGCCCTGTCTTAGTTAGATTTTTATTGCTGTGAAGAGATACCATAACCATAGCAACTCTTATAAAGAAAAAAGCCTATTTAATTGAGGGGCCTCAATTAGAGTTTCAGAGGTTCAGTTCATTATAAACAAGGGAGGGAGCGTGGTGGTATGCAGGCAGGACATGGTGCTGGAATGGGGTCTACTACATCTTGACTCAAAGGCAACAGGAAGTCAACTGACTGTCACACAGAGTGAAGCTTGAGAAAAAGATCTCAAAGCCCACCCCTACAGTGATACACTTTCTCCAACAAGACCACACCCACTCCCAATAGTGCCACTCCCTTTGGGGCCATTTTAAGCCACTGCAAGCTCCTTTACTTCTTTTAAGTCTTAATTAGCTTACAAATGACAGCTCCTTATGTTGAATATTTCATTTATTAAAATACTTAGTTCAGTGCCCTATCTGTATTCTAAAGACACCTGCAGGAGCAGTGGAATGGATTTCTTTAGTTATTGTGATAACATTAGAATAAAGTAAAACAGTAGAATAAAGTAACATGCAAGTTAAATACATCTTGGGGAGATACATAAAAGTTGATGGGGCAAGTTTTATTTATATCTGCCCAAATCACATAATGATTATTTCTGATAATATGATAGCACATACAAGCGGTCATTTATTTGCTTTATCTATTAATATTATAAAAATGAACCAAAAAGAAATTATTTAATAGCTAAATGAAGTCCAGGTCTATAACTATGCCTACATTTATCTAATCTTTCAAATTTTTCCATATTTATGCTAAAAAGATACTCTTGTCAGAATTTCCTCATATGCCAACAAGGACTAATAATGATTATGTAATAAGACACCACTATTGGTATTGCTATAAAATGTTTCAATAATTAAAAACATTTATAATGACACATAGTACTACAGCTTTAATATATGTATTCATAGATGTATCAGTACTAAACCATATTATTGCTTATAATATTGCCAATGACAAGTATAGAATTTAAAGTTATGGAAGACATTGTGGCAGTTAGGCAGATCTTTAGAAAGTATTTCTAACTTCAAGAGTTAGAAAATGGTTCATGTCTCCACTACTAACTATACAGTACAACGAGCATAAGGATCAAGAGATATCTTTTAGATTATTCATTAATAAAAGTATAAAATTCATGTTCAAGTTTACACCATACATCAGCATAACCATTAAAAAACACTGTGCAGCAATAGGCATTGAATATAATTAGAAGTTAATAGATACAGAGAAAAAGTTAAAATAAAACTATGGAGATAAATGATCAGGTATAAGAGATGAAAGAAATGTGTGGTGTAAAGAGCACAGGGTGAGAAATTATACCTCAAGAGAAAAAATAGGCATTTAGCAATCAGAATTTGGCACAAACACAAAAAAAGGTATTAAGGCTGAAAGAGGGTTTGCCACATCTATAGTTTAGTTTACCAGTCTGGGAAATGGAAATGAGACCCTCCCTGCACAATTTATTCATTTTTCCATTATGTTTTTCAAGTGAGAAAGATATGCTAGGGAGACAAGCAGAAGAGGGTTGTGTGTTGAGTTAGAGGAAGAAAAAAAGACTCAGGTATTGACTGTACCAGGGGGTGCTGTAGAAGAAACACAGAAAAATGTTACTGAGCAGGACCCACCATAAATGTCATAATGTTATTGGGATACCATCCTATGGGATGATTCACTTTTTCTGATGTGACAGTCTTTTGAGAGCAAAAGCTTATAGACATACTTTTCAGTAATTTCATTTCAGTTACAGAATGTTGAACATGATAAGGGCCATATAAATTCTGATCTCCAAGAACAGATGGAAATTATGTGTACGGCATCTGACGGTCTTCTAATTGTTTCTTAGTGTTTGTGTAAATTATACACATCTCGATTTAAGGAATTTTATTTCTAAATGGAAGTTTAGCAGTTATCTAAACTTAGTGAATTGTGACCTTTTGTTGTCTTTGTTGACTTGGTGTTGATGGCTTCTGCCTGACCAATATGGTAATTGCTAAACACAGGTCGGCATTGGTAATTTAAGAAACCATGAATTTGAAAAAGATCAAGGAGCAACATTTGGGATGGTTTGGAAAGGGAAAAATAATGTCATTATGATCTTAAAAGCTAAAACATTATCTTTTTACAACTTTTATTTTTATATTTATTTTATCAAACTGGAATTATATCTAAGGTATGTGTGCCAGTATTTGCAACAATAGGGTTATTGTGTCATGCTGGGCTTTGGTTTGGTTCATAGGACTCACAATTGGATGGAACTGTTGGTTGTCTCTCTCCTTCAGAAGCTTAAATATGGTCTTCTGGTACCAAAAAGGCTAGTTCTTAGAGATGGGCATTCAGGTCAGTTCCAGCTCAGAAGCCTCTGGGCCCTGATTCTGAAGCATGTGATGGCTTCAGCAATATGAACTTACCATGCACTTATAGGACCTAACAAAGGGCAACAACAAAAGCCTGTGTGATTGTGAAGTCTCTTAAATAGACATGACCAATGATGAGAAAATAAATCTTCCCCGGTCTGATATTTGAGGTTGGTAGGTGGTCTCTGTCTCTTGGATGGAGTGCCATCAGCAAATAAGAAAAGTTCATTAAAATATGTTATTTATACACTGAATTATGTGCATTATAGTACTTTCCTAGAGGGAGGAAGGAAAGAGAGAAATGCTGTAATTAAAACACATTCTTAAAAATTAACAAAAAATAAATAAAAACTGGGAATCACACAAAAATAATGACAGCTTCTCTAACCCTTCCATGTTCCTTCCTTTTAGACCCTCACATGTACCTCCTCTCCTATACATTCTCTTTCTAATTAATAGCCTCTTTTTAAAATTAATTTTACACACACGTACACATATATACACACACACAGATGCATATAAATTCAATGATGAATCTATTTAGTGCTGCTTGTGTATATATGATTTCAGCATTGGCTACTTTGCATCAAATAGTCAATATGGGCTCATCCCTGGGAAACTGTGGTCTTCATATGTTCAATAAACTGTACTGTAAACAGATTTGAGGTCATCAGTTCTTAATCATTTAATTTACAGAACACAATGACTTAAATTTAGTATAATTCATAGGCACATTAGAGTTTTTGGAATGCTAAGTGGCCACTGGCTTCGATTTATCATTTACTAGCATTAATATCTTGGATAAAGAAAGGTAGCTACCTCTCTGATACTTTAAGGCCAAGCATTGAATTCTTTGAACTCATTTAAGTCCCAGATGGAATCTTCTTCCAATATTAGGCTGTTTCTCCAATGTAAAAGAAAAATATTATTAGGCAGGTGGCTTTTATCAATGATCTTAGTGGGATCTCCTGCAGAACATGCCACAGCTTCTGTATCAACTTTGTTATTTCACTTTTTGTTCTTAGATTAAGATATTATATGCATCCTTAAACTCATAGACCAACTCAAATTTGGGCTTACTTTGTTTGCATATTTGGAAGTAATAAAGCTCTTATTGTTTATATAAGTGATGATCATCCGTGTACAAAATCCAGAAGAAAATGCAAAGCTGAAACCTGGCCATTATAGCAAGATTCAGGGTATGAAGATAATATAAAATTATCATCTTCCTATATGTCTGGGATGAATAAGTAAATATGGAATTTTAAAAAACAATACTATTATATTAGTATCCAAAAAAATGAAATGTAAAATTGACGTAAGACCTCTAGGAAGCAAACTCTACAACTTATGCTAAAAGTCTAAGAAGCTGAATATTTGGAGAGATTTTTTTATGATCATGAATATGAAGATTCAATAATATCTGTATGGCAATTTTTCCAAATGGATGTACAGATTCAATAGTTATCTCAATCAAAATACCAGAAAATTATTTTTGTTAATGTTGGTAAAGTTTATATGAGGAGGCAAAAGATTCAAAATACTCAATATTTGATTAAATAAGAATAAAATTGGAAAACTGATATGACCTTACTTGAAGAATTACTATAAAACTCAGTAGTCAAGCTAGTATGATATCTGAGAAAAGAAAGAGAGTAACAAACAGCCAAGACAGATAGTAACCCCAGCCAAAACAAACAAGCAAACAAAAATGTTTTGTCATTCTCAACAATATTCATAAGATTCCATGGCTCACATGCAGTCATTAGTTTCACATTCCCAATGTAAACTCACTTTCTCTATTAGTGGGAAGCTATCTGGATGGCAGTGCTGTATGTTGTATTATTAATGACTGGAAGTTTCCGGAGGAGGGGAAGCAGTTCTCTAATGGTGTAGACACTGGGAGGCTGGCTGGGAAGAAGTGGTTCAGCATGAAAGGAAAGGGGACCGTTAGTGTAGTGGGAGATGAAGAGTGTCACAGTGTACTGTATATATGTATAAGGACAGTAAAAACAATGATAAAAAATACTTCTTAAAAGGAAAACTGTGAAAAACATGAAAAAATTAAAAAGAAATCAACACACAGACCAACTACTTTTAAAAATCAAATCAAAACCTAAATATAAACACAAAACTTTTATGCTTTTAAAAAATATCATGAGACTATCTTAGTAATATTTTGTGTATGTGAAAAAAAATTCCTAACAAAATCAAGTTAAGGGAAAAGGGGTTTGTTTGGCTAATAATTCAAGTGCTGTGAATCGTGGGCTGGAAGTCCTGGCAGCTGGATCCACTTACGCTGTACCTAAGTCAGAAAACAGAGAAACATTATTGCTGATGTTCAGCTACCTTCCTCCTTTGAATGTAGTCCAGGATCCAAACCCTGGCAATGGAACTGATCACTTTTAGGTTGGGCATTCCTACCTCAAATCAAATGAACCTGACAGTTGCTTACAGGCATGTCCAAAGGCTTGTCGCCTGGGGGATTCCAGATTCTGTCAAGCTTATAACAAGTATTAACCTTCATAAAAATCTGTCAACTGTTTCAGGTATAACACTAAAGAAAAATCCATGTGAGACATTGAAATTTTCTGTACTGTGAAACAGAGACCAAGGAAATTAAAATACCAACCATAAATTTGGAGACCAATTTTAAAACACATTCAATGAATGATCTGTAGTACAAACAAAGACTCTTATTACTGAACAGTAGAATCCAATCTAAATCCTGCTGAGTGCAATGCTTTATGGGCTGGTACACCTCGATGAAGAATTTACTATCTAACACACAGAAACCATCAAATAAGACTACAAAATTGAGTGCAGTGCAGAAGAGGCAATGTATGATCAAAAACACAAACACACCATGAAAGACATTATTTGTAACTATTTCATTCTAACCATTTGACAAGCGACACTGACATTTTCAGAAAATGTATTTTTTTAAACAAAATAAATCAGTGGATTTTAGCTATCATCTGCTAGCTGAAATCTAACGTATAATTGCTCTAATTTAGCTGCTAACATCTAACTGTAAATGATATAGAAATAAACCAATCTGACTTAAAATGATTGTAAAAATAATAAGCTTGACAGTTACAGATGCTCACATTTTTAATGTTATTATTTAGTTTATGGTAATAGTTGTGAAACTGACTGTAAGTGTTGTTGAAACATTGTGCTCATCATAATTAGTGAGAAATTCAGAGGGCATAGACTCAGTCATTGACCTAAATAGCTGAACTTGTCTATATACTCAGTAATATTCAAGTATACCGATTGCTCCTTTGGTTGCCATTTCAAATCAATATCCTTTAAAAATTTCTAAACATTTTTACAACTGGTTTTATGGATGAGAAGCCGCTGCTGAGAATCAGTATCAGCTGTGGGTTGTACTTGAGTGAAAACTCAGAGACTCTGTCTCCTGAAGCTCTTATTAATTATGGACTTAAACTTGCCTATCAACCAGGTGAAAACTAATTACTTTCAGTGTCATAGTTAACTACTAAAGAGATTATATTTTTTATGATTAGGAGGTATTCATTTTCCAGAATGTTATTTCTTCCTTTATTCCATATTAATTTTCTCTCTGTAATTTTTTATTGCCGTTGCTTCTGTGTCCAGACTTTAGGAGTCTGGGGTGTGCTGGAGGCGTGGCTGTGAGAAATTTTTCATTCCTTCCTCATGGTTTTGTTGTCTATGCTGAACAGAACTGCCTCTTTCTTCAAATGCTTTAGATGTAAGTCCCATGCATTTGCCAATAAAGGATCTTCCCTAGGCTGCTGTAGAAAATGAGTAATTACAAAATTGGGATAATTTGACTCTCCTACAGTCTGGTGGCTAGAATTCAGAAGTAGAGTCCTCTAAAGGGCTGTACTATTTGAGAGTGTTTTGTAAACAGGCATCTCCTTTGTCTCTCTGGCCTCTGATGGTTGCTGCAAGCCCACGTGTTCTTTGAGTTGCAGATTCCTCACCCAATGGCTAGTTCTCATATGGAATCCTCCTATTTTTAGGGGGCATCTTTTTGGCTCAGAGATGACTCTTCTATTCATTATCACTTAATCATTTACATCTCCCAGATAATTTCATGTTCTCAGTCAGGTTCTTGGAATAACATGAATTTTACAAAGGGGCAATATTCTTAACACAGAAACCCTGCATGGCATCATATAGTTATTAATTTCTCTTTCTTCCAAAGCATTTGGTTATGTATGTATGTATGTATGTATGTATGTATGTATGTATGTGTTTATACAATCATCCACATACCCACTCACCCAAGCACTCATCTATCCATCCATCCAGTCATCTATCTGTCTATCTATCTATCTGTATCTATCTTTATCTGTGCTGTATACATATGAGCATGTGCATCTATGTGTGCATATTGTGTAAACCTCAAGATAACTACTTCAGATGTCATCTATCATTCTATATCTTTTGTGATAGATCCTCTCACTGAACTTGGAGCTCATCAATTCATGTAGTCTGTTCAGACAAAGAGCTTCAAGTGCTCATTTCTTCTTTCTTCACCCTGACTCCCAAGGCTTGACCTACAGGTGTGTGCCATCATTCCCTGCTTGGGCTTGGGTGTTGGGACTCTGAATTCAGGATGAATTACCTCATACAGCAGGCATTTTACCAACTGAACCATCTCCTCAGCCCCCAGTGTGATCTTTCCCTTAAGTATCTCTACACTTACTATACTCATATTAGTCTCTGAGTCTTCTTTTTCTTTCAGTCTGTGGCACAGTTGGAATTCCATTGTGTATGAACAGATGAAAGAGGAGAATAAAATGACTAGAAAGGAATAAAAGGTAATACAATGTGTCTTGACAAAATAAAAACTGCTTTATGTAATCATTAAAGAATAAAGGCCATGGATTTGAGTGGTACCAGCAGGGGGCAGGGAACAGATTGAATTGGCAGGACAGAGGGGAGGAAATATAAATGCAATACTCATATGAAAGTCTCAAATTTTTAATTAAATATTAAAAGAAATTTGGAAGTAATTTTTCTTGTGTTTATGCTTTTCCTGGCCTGTGAAGACAATGCTTTGCAGTCAGGTTGAGATAAAGAGAATAAATAGTCCATAAAGATACATGGGAATACACATTTTATATCCTGTGGGAGTTATCATATGCAATTTTAAAATTCATATTGGTGCACATCCAATAGATAAAAACATTTCTCCTGTCTTCAAAAGATTTACAATCATCTTTATTTATTTATTTCATATGTAATACTGTGATAGTTTTAATATTTCACATTTTTTTCAGGCTCCAGGACTCACTTTTGCCTTCAATAGTCAGAATTATTAGGTTTCTCCTTGTGGTTCTTTGACCCCTTCCATGTTTTAGTTTAACGTATATCATTTTTTTTTTGTGAACTCTTAGTTCTCAGTGTTCTTGGATTTTACTCCTACTACTAAATTGTGCAGATAATATCACAATCATGGGAGTAAGTGTCAAGAACAAAGGCTACAGGGAGCCCTGTGCATTCATACAATCCACCATACTGTTTTAAGTTTAAGTATCTCTTCATTCTCAGTGTGTTTGCCCACTGTATGAAAATAGTATAATGCTGACTTTAACATACATACTATTAGGAGAAGTTAGGGAGCTCGGCAACAAACCTGTATATTTGTGGTCAGATGATTTTCAATCAAGAATACACAATGGAGAAATACCCTTTAGCAAGTGGTATTGCAACTACTAGATGTCTTCAAATAGACCTCTCCTGTATTAATATACTTGGCAACCTGAGACCTTCACTTGTGTATATTATATGCACTCATAATCTGCTTCCCAAACAACACATCTGACAACCAGTTAGCTTCCTAGGACCCCCCATTTGTACTGAGCTACATTTACACCCCATCGCAAGTAATGTATTAGTTCTCTACCCCTTATTAACAAACAAAAAAGTGGAGTCTTTTCGAATATATTTAAAATGCCAGCAACATGCTTTTCTGGCCTATACTGGTCTTGGATGCATGTTCAATAAGATAAACTGTCCTTTAATTGGACTTTTTAGGAAGAACTCTCTACTTAAAAACTTATGCATTATTGGGCATGCATTTGATGAAAACCAGATGAATCATTATCTTACTACTTTTCAAATACCTGGGCACCTTAATTTCATTCTTCAGGAAGACCTAAAAACACCTGGCTCAGAACTTGACATCAGTAACAAGACATAGAATTTACTTTAATTACAGAGGATTATAAGCACTTGTAATGCTTATAATGATCAACTTTAAGTATAGAGAAATACTTAAAATAACACTAATAATCTCACTTTGTATCAAGTCTATTAATATCATAATAAGCCACCATGATAGAATTCCTGTATTCTCCATGTAAATGGACATGCAAAAAAGTGCTGCAAGTGTGTGCTGGAATCAAATAATTCAAGGCACATTCTCTCTTCCATATTTACTCCTGCCTACATGGAAGCACATAAATTTCATAAAATGTAAGTTTTTATCTATGATCCTTGTTGCTTTCTTATAATGCCTGAGAGGTTAAACCAAGCACGTTATAATAGATTAGAAACAAATATGAAGAAGAACCTCCCTAAGGAAGAGCTCCACCATGAGACTGGGCTCCCTGTGTGTTTAAACAAAATCATGATTCATTAACTCTGGTCTTTAACAATCAAATAAACAGAACTGTGCTCTACAAGGCATCCATTAGCACACAGGCGTGCATAAATCACTAGCCATGTGACTTAGGGCTCAACCATTTGCCAAACAGCTGCCTTCTCAGCTCAAATAATAAAGAGAGAGAGAGAGAGAAAAAAAAAAGCAGCTGAAGCCAATTAGTGGATAAGCATTCATTCCCAAATATCTTAGGCAATTGAGTGGTTTATTTTGGAGACCAGATCTGTTGTTACTCAGATCCAAGGAATAAAACTCCTTTTATAAAAAATTGAGGGGTTTATGTTAACCCTTGTTTGTATTGGCCTCTTCTCCAAAGCACAGACAGAGAGACAAGCAAACAAACAAACACACAAACAGATAATTAAGATCTTGGATCCTTGAAGGCAGTGCAGTGAATTATTCATTGAGAATTGCTTTTTCCTTCATTTGTGGAATATTCCAAGCATACCCAGTACTAGAAAATATGAGTGTCAAATATAAGTGTGAAACAAAATATTTAATTTCAAGAAGAAATTCTGTTTTAAAAAGACAACTGGAGCAGACTCGAGCAGACAGGAGAGAAGACTGAGCATGTGCTTAATGCTGGAAGGAGAGCTAACTTCAAGCACACTGCATTTCAAGTGGTCATGGTGCTTTAAGAAATGCCCGGCCTAGGCCCAGGTATTTGAACACCTGGCCCCTGGCAGGTGGTGCTCATTGGTGAGGTTATGGGAAATGCAGCCCTTATGAAGTATGTCACTGCTGGTGGGCTTTGAGAGCTTGTAGTCTCATTCCATGTTCCTGTATTCACTTGGTGTTTTCAGTTGAAGATCTGACCTGTCATTCTTTGCACCTGCTGCCACATCTGCATCTTGCAGTGGACTCCTCTGTCTGGCAATCTCCAAGTCATCCCCTGAAGCAGCAAATGCAAACAAATCCTTCTCCCTTAATTTGCTTCTGCTCAAGGTGTTTTTATCAAAGAAATAACCAACATAGTTGGGTTCTACACTGTTGTGAGCAAAAACTGAGTTTTCGTTAAAATCCCTCTGCTATGTAGTGCCTCCTGCCACAATAAAGGAATAGTCTGGAACCCTTTTGGTCTTGATAGTTCTGATAACTACATTGATTAATGTGGGTCACCAGTAAAGAAACATGACATGTTTTTCCTGGAAAGAATCACCAAGCTGGGTACCACCAACCCATCATTTTTCTTGCAGACTGCTGTAATGCACACAGTAATGAAAGCAAACTGAGACTTGTGACTGAGTTCTTTACAAGTTAATAAGCCTTTAGTAAATTTTAATTCCTCTCAATTTGACTTTTGTAATGTGGTTCATTATGTCATCCTCACAGACTTCTAAATTTATGTTGCTAAATTTAAATAAGCTACTTGTTTTTGATGAAGCCTGGCACGTTAGTTATAATGTAAGATTGATCCAAATTTCAATGCTTGCCTAGAAAAACATAAAAATGTCCTTTTAAAGTGGTTAACATGTTGTCTTCTATAAAATGAATATACAAAGTCTATACTGACAATTTTTATTGCTCAGAAATTCTCTAGATAAGAGTGAATCTTTACAATTAGAAAATAATGAGTTAATCTCTTGAAATCACAAATGGTGCAATTTTCTAGGAAAAAGACAGTTTTGCACTTAGAGTAGAAGCAATCTCACTGGAGGAATCTCATCCATACTGAATTTTTGTTAAAATCCCTCTGCTATGTAGTGCCTCCTGCCACAATAAAGGAATAGTCCTTTATTAGATCCACTATCTATCTAACTGAAGTTTAGAAGGAAGAGTTCAGAGTGACAAATTAAATAAAACAGCATTGGTTTAAAGAAAATGTTGGGTATTCTATTCAACTTCGGGTGGTTTGTCCTGGAATCCTTGGCATAGCTGAGCTACAGTGCATAGACATGGGATCTACAGAAGGAGCAAACACAGACAACTACAGATGACTCAGATGAGAAAAGATCCCTATCCTTTCCTTCCATCGTTAGGTTAGTCTTAGGATTTTCACTGATGTAAAAAGACATCATGATCATGACAGGTCTTGTAAAAAATACATTTAACTGGAGCGGCTTACTTACAATTTCAGAAGTTCATTCCATTGTCATCATAATGGGGAACATGGCAGCACACAGACAGACATGGTTCTGGAGCTGAGAGTGCTATCTTTTTTAGGCAACAGGAAGTTGACTGACCATGACACTGTGTAGTGAGATTCAGATGTTAGCTAGAAAGCTTGGAGGCATGTCTCTGGAGTACCAGTAGACTGAATGGGGCATGGCTAGACCTCATTGAGACACCTGGACACCAACTACCTCCTTCCTGTTTTGCTCCTGTGTTCTTGAAGAGCAGACCAGCAGCCCAGTGTGGGACAGTTCCATCTCCAAGAATTGTCTTAAGGTTCAATTTGTATAAGTGCCAAAGCATGTGCAATGGCACCATTGCAGCATCTGGCCCCTGGCTATGCATGAGTTAGCACCACCCAGTTGTGCAAATTAGTCTGGGACTCAGGCTACCAGGCTGTAGAGCAGCCTTTTCCCCACTTCCAGTGGATCCATCAGAGAGACTTTTCTCGCTGCTAGCCACAGCTTTCAGTCCTTTAGGTAGGCAAACCTCAAGGATACCACCCCTCACGGAGAAGCCCAGCCAAGCCTGAATCTGAATCTGCTCAGGATTATTGTTAAACAGCTGATACCATTGGCCTTTTAACGCAGGTTTTTGTTATATTGCTGTAACTTTATAAGAAATTGCTTTTGTAGCACTTATTTGGTTTGGTTTGTCATGGGGCCATATTGCAGGAATGTACCTGGCCCTGCCTACTCCACTGTGCTCTGGAAAATGAGACATTCAATGTTACTGCAATACCTGTTGGCCAAACATCGCCATTACATCTGGTTAAGGTAACTGAATATTCAGCATTTCTCTTCCCACAATGTCTGACAAATCACCTTCTCAGGACTTTATGACTTTCTTACAGTTATGATTGAGAATTTCTTGCATGACTATATTTCTGAGGGTTTCAATTCCTCAGTCCTGTTACTTCTTGGCTTGATTATATATTTTATATTTCAAAAACAAAACAAAATAAAGCAAAAAACAGCCTGATACTTATTCTAAATGTGAGATGATAATTATCTGAATGGAAGGCTTGAAATCTAGGAATAAGCAATTGTTCTCTATGATGTGTGACATGCAAACTACACTCAATAAATTAGCAGACAAATTTGGAAATTTCCTGGAAATTGGTTTGACAAATTTTCAGATAGGATTTTTTCCTAGGATGTGAATTTTCAGAACGTACAAGAGAAGTGCAGACTTTATGTTGATGATGAGAATAAGAAACTTATTAATAACATTAATGATAAGAATAGGAAAGTTGTTGATTCTATGAGATCATTAGAAAGATTGTAAACCAACATAATCAGACCCTAGAAAAAAAAAGAAGGTCTCCAAGCTTCAGGAATGGGAGAACCATATTGTAATGTATAATGGAGAAGGATTTTAACATACTATCTACCCATAACAATTTAGGACCCTCATCTATGAGAAATTATGGTAATGAATTGAGATAGTGTTAAGCATCAAGGACACCCCATTAAGAGTTTGTCTTCCTCAGTGGACAATGGCCTGTTTGGCAAAGAACTCCCGTTACCTTGACTGCTGTCAGTATGCACACTGTCCAATCTGGATGAGCAGGATGAAGGATGACTGCCCAAACCTGACTGAACAGGATAAGGTGGTTTCTCCAAAAATGAAGAGGTTTCTCCTGCTTCTGAAGAGATCTGTCACATAGTATAATCCTGTGGCCAGAATAGTGGATGCTCCAACTGTGCAGAAAAGCCATGGTTGACTGTCCAGGCAGCTAGCTGACTGTCACTGTCCTTGCCTAAAATTTGGAAGCTACTTTCTTGTGCTTCCAACCTTTAGGTGATATATTTTCCTTCTCAGGTCTTAATGGTGTTGAAGACTAGATAGTTATGGTTACTGCCATCTCCTCTCTTAGAAAAGAACATTCAGATGTTGGGTTTTTATTATTCAGGATAAAGAGCTTTAAAGTAATTTCTGTACGTCTCTACTTTCTAATACTCTAGACATGTAGGATGTACCATACATTTGTTGTTTTTTAGTTGTAGTTTGACCTTGCTTATGTTTTGTCTTTTCCTCCCCCAGACATTACCTTAAAATGATTCCTATTGTATATAGTCTTACACTTAGTTTAGAACTTTCTTAGTTAGAAAAAAGAGGGAGAAGTAGTGGACCGCAGATGTTAGCTAGAAAAGCTTGGGGACATGCCTCTGGAGTATCAGGAGCCTCAATAGGGCATGGCCAGACTCCACTGAGACACTGTCACACCAACCTCCTTCCTGTTTTGCTTCTGCATTCTTGAAGAGCAGACCAGTAGCCCGGCATGGTACAGTTCCATCTCCAAAAATTGTCTTAAGGTTCAATTTGTGTAAGTGAGTATTTATGTAACCCCTTAATAAATATTAATCTTTTATATGATTTTTTGCAAATGAATATTTCCATGATAACACTGAGTTAAGCTTAAGCAAAAGACTTTAAAGCTCACTCCATAGTGACACACCTCCTCCAACAAGGCCATTCCAACAATGTCACATCTTTTAAGAGTGCACTTCCTTTGAGACTATGAGGACCAATTACATTTAAATTTACCACAGGCACTATGGAGGAAATGGGAAGTAACAAGGGGACACTCATGCACTGTCCTGCTAGGAGGAATGCCAGGCCTGTTGTTATGATATGGAAAGGAAATTAATGCATTATGACACAATTAATATTCTCTCACTTACTGATTCTACTTGTAATTTTATGTTCTGACATGCAGTTAAGTGCATTATTTTGTTATTATTTTAATGCTTATTGTTTCAGCAGACATACTATCCAACATACTAAGGTTTAAAAAAACTTAAATTTTCCAAATAAAGAAAAGTAATTTTTCATCATAGTGCATGCAATAAGACCTAAATAACACAGAAAAGGAAAAAAATTCTCATTTTTATAGCATATCAGTATTTATTAATATATGTAAAACAAATGTACTTGAAGATATATATATATATATATCACTTATAACAAAAGCCATGGTAGCAATCATAATTTCAATATTTAATTTGCTGTTTCTTATTTGTATAAATAATTTCCTGATAGCATGAGAAAATTCAAAAGCTAAAGAAATTAATAAATAATAAATTAGCTTATATCATTCATGGCAAATTGGAATAATCTACTTTATATTTTGTAACAATTAATACATTGTATCCCAACAACCAAGTGAGTTATAACCCCTAAAATATTATTAAAATAGTAATATAAGATGGACAGTAGAAATTAGTCTGGCAGTATGCTGTCAGCTTTATACTGTTAGTCATTAATTATTGAGATAGATTAATTTTTAAAATTGAGGTCAATTTAGCCCACAGCATCAGAGTTTTGAGGCTGTGGTGGCTAGTCTGTTTGCTTGGGTCTGTGGAAGCACCATTGGTATTAGAAGGAGGGCAGGACCACACAAGCTCATTCACCTCTAGGATAAGTGTGAAAGAGACCGGAAATGGAGAAACCAATTGCAGAATATTATTTTTAACTAGGCAAAACTGTGTTGTATTTGTTTATGCTGGGAATATTACTTCGTGTTAATGTGTGCTACACTTATTTCTGCTGCCTTTGTTAACATGTAAAGATGTGTTACATTTGTTTGAGCTGCATTTGTTTAATTATAAGAAGACGTGTGTTCCGTTTTCACCTTGTCTACCTAAGGCACCTGACTGGTTGAATAAAAAGCTGAATGGCCCATAGCTAGGCAGAGAAAGGATGGTTGAGGTTGTCTGGCAGAGAGAAGAAGGAGGAGAAATCTAGAGAGAGGAAGAAAAAGAATGAGGGAGAAAAAGAGAAATATGCTTGGGACCTGAAGTCAGAGCTGCCAGACAGTCAGACGGGAGAAGCAGTAAAAGGCAGACAGACAGAAAGAAAGAAAGAAAAGAAAAAGCCCTGAGGCAAAATGTAGATAAAGAGAAACAGGTGAAGTTATAGGAGACAGCAGGAAAGGAGCATAAGATAAGGCCAAGTATTCATAACTAATAAGAAGTCTATGTCATAATTTGGGAGCTGGTTGGTGGCCCAAAAGAGAAATCCTGGTACAGGAACCAGAACCCACAATCTGCTTGACCTAACACTTCAAATCTTGAAGTTTCTACCACCTTTCCTTGTGACACTATGGAAGCGAGCTCTTTGTGCACAGGACTGTGGGGACATTTTGTGACAGGGCAAGATAGTACAAAGGTCCCTTCATCTGGAATTCCTACTGAGGCAGTTTCACCCTTAACTAGAATTTGATCCATGGAAGATTACCCAGCTCTATTCTAGGAACACAAGGTAAAGATGCCTCAGATAACTCATATTAGTTCTGTTAGCTGGCTTATTTTTGTGATGCTTCTGTTCAGTTGCTCAGTGAATGAGATGCCAGGATGTAAATTTGGCTTCAAATACCCCATGCTCTGGTTGCTTAGGAGGATTCAAATACCTATACCTGAGCATAGTCCCAGCCAGTGGAAATAAAGACTTTCAAATAGCTCTAAACTGTGCCTGAATCTGTGGTGGACTCCCTGTAAATTCCAACTACAAACTGCATCAAATATCAAAGGGGAAAAAAAAGATAAAGCAAGATGGCAAATGCAGTCAAACTATGTGAAATGAGTTTATGTAAAAGAAAGATCCCAGTTAACATTCTTTATTTGGATAGTTGAAAAATAGTGTTTTATAATTGCTTTTAAGTTTTTTCATTCAAATAATTAATACAAAGTATATTGGACATGTGTGTGTGTGTGTGTGTGTGTGTGTGTGTGTGTGTGCGCATATATAGGTGAGGGGATATGAGGCTAGTATATAACCTTGGTACTCCACCTTGGACTACATCCACATATTCTTTAAGGCAGGGTTTCTCACTGACCTGGAAGGAACTCACTGAGTAAGTTAGGGGGACTAGCCTGTCTGTCTTTCTCCAGAGCTGGAATTTCAAGTTCAATCCCCCACCCCACATGACACACTTGGTGTTTTATATGGGTTCTATTGCTCCAACTCAGGTCTTCATATCTTACAAGGCGAGCATAGTACCCTCCTAAGCCATCTCTTCAGTTTGTAAAAGGCAAGTACTTATATTACTTTATTATTTATGACATCATGTCTTTATTATATTATGCAGTGTGTATAAATGTGAATGTGGCTATGACCAGGGTATTTTCTGGCCCTGGTCTGGGCATCCTCCAGTGAATGGCAGCTAGCACAAACCAGTTTCAAGACTCCAGCAGGGCACACTAACTCACAAAGTTGCTCAGCTTACTTTTCTGAGGCTTTCTGATGAGTCCCTTCCTCTGTTTTTATCATAAACTCCTTCTTTATGTGCATTTAAATTCGAGTTTTCAGACTGGTGATTGTCTTGGATCCTTGTTTGGGTGTTTGCATTAAAGGATAAATGCTTCAAAATAGGACTCTTTGTTTGAAAAATCCTTTGGATTCCACTTGAAAAGCAGAGAAATGATCAAAATAGCATCCCTCAAGCATGGTTGGCAGGTCTGGGTTATGTTGAAGTTTTCCTTATTCTTAGAGCTGGCATTCATTGAAGAACTTTGCAGAGATGCTCACATCTCCCCTTAGTCAGTAATTAAATTAGTGGACCAAATTCTCTGACCTTTGAATGAGAGCTGGTGTGACAGGAACGATCTAGAAACCTTTCATATTCACTTCTGACAAAAGGAAAAACAAAAAACAAACAGCTTCTAAATATAGTATTAGAAGGTGTATTTTATTTCTTTTTGGTGACTCTTCGTGGAGTTGTGTTTTTAGTTTGGGTAACAGTTTCTGTTACTTAAGAGTTAGTTTAAAACAAAATGACATTGGTCTTTCTTTTATTGAAAAGGAGGGATTAAAAAAAAAAACCCTTTTGTAGGCTTGCAGTTGGCACTCCTCTCTGGCTTTGCTTAAAAGGCATTTCTTGGGTCTGAATTGCTTTGATTTATGGTCACTTGAAGTGATCCTTAATGCACCTCCTCTGTTTCCACTTCCTATTTCACTGCCAACCCACTCAACACAACGCATTCTATTATCCCGAATTGCTTTAGTTGTACTTGAAAGGAAGTTTACTTTATTTTGTCTCAGAATTTTTTAGATTGTCGTGTGTGTGTGTGTGTGTGTGTGTGTGTGTGTGTGTGTGTGTGTGTGTAATAATCAAAGGAGAAAATGAAATTCTTCATTGGACAGTATGGAACTTTTTATAGTCTTCCAAATATTATATTTTCTTGTGATTTTTTTTTGTTAAATATCCCAGAAAAGTACCATTCTCTGGAAACTTTGGAAAACATAATAAATATATTTAAAATTAGAGACATTATAATTAGGTTCCATTGTACTGTGATTATTGCTCTTATGGTAAAAAAAAAAGTGAAAGGAATTAGTTAAAATTTTATTATCTTCTCACCCAAACCTAGTGCAGCTACTTTGTCTCTAGAATGAGACCAGTTTAATGTAGGTTTAAGAAGGAAAAGAAAATAAACAAAAACCCTTTTCTATTCCTTCTTCTTCTCCATATGTGATCATTTTGTTATAGTCTATACTGCAGAGTCACACATCTAGAATAAGCAGTAGAAATCATCCGCTTTGGAAGCATCCTGACCTGTACATTTTACCAAACATTTACTAACAGAAGTTGCTCATAGATTCAAGAAGGCAGAAGAAATACACCAGACTTGATTTCTTCTACAAAGAGAAACAAAGTGATATCCATAGCTGGATGAGGACTGACCAAGGGAGGTCATAGTAGACCATCAAAAGAGACTGAAATGGTCTAAGATGTAGAAACCAGGAACAACAGCAATAGAACCATAAACCATAAACCAGAGAGGATATGAATGAGAAATTCAGCAGAATCAGAAATTTTGAAAAGAACTAAAACATCGTAAAAGTGCATAGATATGTCAAAAAAGTATATTTGAAACTTTCTATAATAGAATAGATCAAATAGAAGAAAGAATGTCTGCATTTTAGAACTGAGTTATGAACTGAAGAGAAAAATATAATTAAAAATGCATAAATGAGTTCAGAACCTTAAGACACTGTTAAACAAACAGATAGCCAGATAAGTTGAATACCCATGGATTAGAAAGTGGAGGTTAGTGGCTTAGAACACTTAATCAGTGAAATGATAGTATAAAGGTGCAGAAGGCTGATAGAACTGCAAAAAGGCATTACCAGAAAATATTTTCATAACAACATATTGTACATAAGATATTCAAAACACAGTACACAAGATGGCTTCAAAAGTCTGCACATAACCAGTGTCAAGTCACATCTAAAGGTGTTAGGACTGAGAGTAGATTCCTCTGCAAGAACCCTACAGGCCAAAAAGTGATAGAACAAAGTACTGCAAGTTTTGACACAAGGTAACTTCAAAAAGAAAACTCTAGCCAGTGAGGCTATTCTTCAAAAACAAAAGAGAAATAAAGTCCTAAGAGAAGAAACACATTGAGGTAATTCAATATGACCAGACTAGCCTTGCAAAAAGATGCTTATGGGAGTTGTTGGTCCCAAAATGAAAGAAAAATAGCCACTGTCATGAAATCATAGGGCATAAATCACACAAAAACAGTAAGGAATCAACATAATACTCTTATGGTGAAAACCATCAAACCGTAAGAAACAAAGCAATAGAAAGAGTCCTCACAGCAACAGGATAAAAGAGTCAGTCTTACCTATCAAAAGTAACCTCTAATGTAAATGTACTAGCTGTCAAAATAAAAGATGCAGCCTGGCTGAATAGCAAATCCAAACCAAAACTCAAACATAATTCACTATTGAAAATTCACCAAGACATACATACAAAAAATAAGAGGATGGAAAATGGTACCCTGAGCAAAAGAGCATGAAACATGAACAGATTTACCAACGGACAAAACACCCTTTATTATTAGTTTCTCTTCAGTGCTATGGCCATATTCCTGACTAGAGCCTGGTGGAGGACAGAGTATAACTTTCTTTAGGGCTCTGGGAATTATGTGATGTTACAGAGATAGAGAAAACATACCAACACACATAGAAAAGCTGGGGTTAGATGCCTGAGGCTCTAGAATTAAAAAGCAACAATGTCTCAGAGGCTAAGCTATAAGTTATATACAGTTGAACAGGGAAGCAGAGTTATTACATGCAGGCAAGCAGGAATGTTATTACTTATGGCTGATCAAGGAAGCAGAGTTACCCAATCTCTGTAGGGATAGTGTATGTAGAAACAGCCGTCAGGCTATAAACATCCAGGAAAGAAAGCTATCCTGGTCATTTTCTGAATATACTGTCAACATTCTCACTCAGACCAGAGGACAATTTTGAAACTTCTATAGGGTCTTTGACATAGCTGTGCCTATGTCAACAATACACATTTACTAAGGACTTCACTCACTTCATACAACAAAGTATTTACTTAGGCTCATTGAGAGGGTACAGACTCTTTGTCAGGGACATGATACTGATTTATCCCATTTTGTCCATAGTTAGGAAGCAAAGACTAGAAAGTGATGAAGACCAGGCATATATGTGTGGATGCATGTATGCCACTGTGAACATGGGATGGACAAAGGACAACTTTCAGAAAATGTTCTCGCTTACCATTTGAGATTCAGAGGTTACACTTGGGTCAACAGGCTTCTTAACAAGTACTTGCTGAGTCATTTTACTAGTCCCAGGTTTGATTTTAAAATTATATGCATATAGTATTGGAATCCCTAATTGGTTGGCTTGTTGTTTTCTTCTTTCTTTTTTTTTTTAATTTTTTTTTTGTTTTTTTGGAACAGTGTTTCTCTTTATAATAGCTCTGGCTGTTCTAGAACTCCATTTGTAGACAAGGTTAGACCTGAACCCACAGAGATTCACCTTTCTCTGGCTCCCAAGGGCTGGGGTTAAAGGCATGCATCACCACATCACCACATCTGGCTGCCATACATAAAAAGAGATGCAGGTAACAATATAATAATAATAATTATTTTAGTGTTCAATATTCATGAATAGAGAGCTCAATTCGGCTAAAAACAAACAAATAAACAAACAATAATAGGAGATATTTACAGACAAATCCATCTAATAGCTGCTTAGACATTTATTCAGAACAAACCATGCATTAGATTGCAAAACAAGCTTCTGGAATTTTGAAAATATTGAAATTACACATTTTCTTTTCTGATTACAACATAATAAAGGAAGGAGTTATTGGCAAAGTAAATTTTAGAAATTACACAATTACATTCAGACAAATAAAAAAAAAGAAAACCTCAATGACATTTTTAAGATAATAGGGCACTGATGAATTTTGGAGAGATGCTTAGCATGGAGGCAAAGGCAGGCATATCTCTGTGAGTTTGAGGCCACCCTGGTCTAAAGAGCTAATTCTGAGACAGCTGGGGCTATACAGAGAAATCCTGTCTTGTAATACCAAGCCCACCCAACTTTTGAAAAAGAAGAGATTCTCAAAGTTTCCTGGAAATCAGTCATAATGAAAAAAATATAACTAAACTTATGAGGTATAGTAAACGCAATGTTGAAAAACAAGTCATAGGACTGAATATATGCATCAAGGTCTAGTTCACATAAACAGCCTAATGAAGGTCGTGGGGATACGGACAATTTGTAGAACATGTGTAAAGTCCTCACTAAGTGTCAGTAGTAAAAATAAAACACACACACACACATGATATTTTTAAAAAATTAAAAATCAAAATAAACTCCATAGTGACATAGATAGAAGAATAAATCAAAGAAGTAATACTGAAAATGAAAAGTACAAAAGGTCAGTAAGATAAACACACACCCTTTGTGTGTTTAATATAGATATATTATAACTAGGCTCACCAAGAAAAGAGGAGAGAGGAAAAAGGGAGAGGAGGGAGGGAGAGAGAGAGAGATAGAGAGAGAGATAGAGAGAGAGAGAGAGAGAGACTTCAGAAAGCACACACACACACACACACACACACACACACAAAACCAATATCAACAAGATTATAAAGGAAAGGATCATTAGAAGTTACTTTAAAAATATACACGCCAACAAATTGGAAGACCTAGATAAAAAGTTCTTGACATGAGCTTATTCAACTTGAACCATGAGACCATGAAAAACAGAGGAGTAAAAACATGTGTTCAGATTGAATCAATGATAAAGTATCTTCTAACTAGGGCTGGAGAGATGAAGAGCTGCTTGCTTTTAAGAGTTTGGTTGCCAGCAACCACATGTTGGCTCAAAACCAGCTATTGGGACCAATGCCATGTGCTGGTGTGCAGGAGTGTATGTAGACAAAGCACTAACATACACAAAATACATGCACTTTTTTAAACCAACCATTTCAACCAAGAAAGACCAGGGCCATTCAGCCTCACTACTGGTGACTGACAAGCTTTTCAAGAAGCATTTCCTATCTGTCTAAAACTACTTTAAAAAACTGAGAGGAAATGTTCTTCAATTGTCTTTCCTCGAGGTCATTAGGCAGCTTAACCAAATGATGGAAGGATATAGCAACAAAGCAAAACCATAGAACAATTTCCACAAAGAACACAGATGCAAAAGTTCTTTGCAAACACTAGTAAATTGAATTCAACACCCTTAAGCTGACCAGAGATCAATCATTAAACACTATGGTGCCTACATGTGCTGGGGCAAGGTTCTTTTCGTGGATGATAGACAGCAGGGTTCACTAGTAAACAAGGCAGAAGGCTATTTTAAGTTATTCACCCCAAAATAAGGGAACAGGCATAATGGTGAGAAGAGAAAAAGATACTAAATAGAGCTAGAAATTACAAAATACGAATGAATGAAAGTAATAGATTATATAAACTCTATGTATGAACTTGAAAAAATACTGTTGATAATCCCGGCTCAGTATTCTGAACAGATAGTAGGCTAGACAACATGGCTTTGATTGAAAGTACCATTGTAAGAGTTTATGATAGGCCCAACCTTCAGTTTATGTCTAGTTAGTTACTGCAACAAGTTATCCAAAGGATCCATATTCATTTAGACACCTGCTATCTGTGTTGCTGCCTGAACTTTTTTCAGTGTCACATTTGATCTCATTTTCCTGTTCCTCAAAGCAGTAGATGAGGGCACATTTGGGTTCTTAGAATGGCAAGCACATATACATACAAACATGATCAGCCTGGATCTTCTTGTTACTCTATGCAAGATACTCCTCCACCTAGAAGGTCCATTTCAGAACTATTACAAGAAGACTTCAATGTTCTTAAGCAACAGCTCTTCTTTTGACTGATCTATAGGGCAACCTAGCCTTTATTTTTCACTCATGTATGGCAAGGAATCCTACTGCTGAAACAATTAACCCTGAAATGGAATTGGAAGACAAAACAGACACTTTCCAAGACTTGCTTTGTTATCAAGCAAGGGACAGGTGTGTTTTTGATTGATAATGACCCAGGAAATCATCCACCCAGGAAATCTTTGCTGTCTTTAATTTGATTTATTTTCATTATCTTAGAGGGAATTACCGATTATATGGGGAGGTAGGCTGTAAACCTCTCTCAAGCTGATCATTTAGGACATCTTGATATTCTCTGGGTTATTCCAGGCATCTTACATCCTAGTGTTCTTGCTTCTAACTACTATTAGTTGAAACCAACAAGAATGTTTCTTCTCACCCTAGTTTGTAAAACAAATAAAGCAGTTACTATGCCTGTCAATCATCAAAGACATCATGTACAACTATGAGGATGGGTCCTGTGAAGGATGCTTTTAACTTGTAAATGGGATTATAATAATCACGATTCCAAATTTCTAACATTCATGTTATAATGATACTAAAATAAATTTATTTGTCATAGACTAAAAAATAAGAGCCTCTTAAGCATGACCTCTGTTTATATTGTTCCCTTTTCACATTCATTGTAAATATTTTTTCTAATGTTGCTTTAATGATTTGGTTCTATATCATCCTGTTTACTAGAAATAGGTATTGGATGGGAGGAAATGCTTCAGTATCATTTCCATCATCCTTTCTATCAGAGTTAAGCGTCGTCTATCTCTGGGAAACACTGACTGCTACATAGTTTAGCAAAAGTTGAACTTCAGGGAGAGGTGTATTAAACGATCAGTGAATACCGTCTAGTTTGCAAATGTTACTAACTAAACATTAAGGTAGCAGAACTTTACTTTTATTTATAATTTATCTTTGGTGTTATCTAACTTATTATTTACTATTATAAAATCTTCATCAAGATCACCTACTAAGCTTCACTTATGTGCCTGTATCTTTCTGTATTTAATGAATAGTTTTTTAAAATGGAAAATAGCCTGAGATGGATATATGGACATAAGTCTGTGCAGCAGAAAATTAAAAGAATCACTTTTGTGTGTTCATAAAATATTTATTTTATAAATTAAAGTATAAAACGTAACTTGATGAAAGATATTTTGCTGGAAATTGTCCTTAACAGTATGATTTTACTTTACAAGGTTTTTTAAATTTTATTTTAAAGCATTTACACAATTCAACTCTGTGTCTGCACTTCTTTTGAAGATCTCATTATTGTTAGAAAAAGTAATTGGCAAGGGAAAGTTGCAATAAAGACAGAGTTGAATTATGTGTGCTACTGTGAATAAAATTAGATCACTACCAAAAATATTAATAATTTCTCTGAAGTACCAGTGTGATTAATGTTCACACTCCTGAGATATGTGCCCAAGGAAAATTGATTTTGCATTGGCAAGGACATTTTGTGGGAGAAGATGCTTCTGCTGCAAAACAAATTAGTTGTGTTGAAGGGGGGGAGTATATTGAGGTTTCAGATGATTTATTCAATCTTTTTAAATTCACACTTGGAATAAGGTGAATAAAATCTCCATATGTAAAGCTGTTTGTACTAACCACTGATCGTACAGCACTGCTTAGAATATTATTTCTGATTTCTAACTAAAACCAGATGTTAACATTCACAAACAAGTGGACAGAAGTGAGTGCTGGGAACTTCAAAGTGCATTTGGAGATTGGGTTGTTGATAGCAAAACATAGCTATAGTCTTCTAAAAGGTGAGTATTCACTATATGGCTGGAGCAAGAGAAAGTTCTACAATGCACATTTTGTAGAATTTATGGGCAAGCTTTATCTTCCAGTGGAAATATGTCTGTAGCAGAGTGATTGCTCTGATTCATCAAAAGAGTAATTTCTATAATTGAATTCACATGTGATGTCTTGAAATCCCTAGTTTTTTTTCTGTAATAAGTTACTATGGATTCTGCCTCTCTCCAGTATTATCAGATTCTCTGTCTCTGTGGTTAGAGGTCATACTTTTTGACATTTGCTTATATAATACCAGTGGGTGGGGACATTTGGCTGCTACTTATTTAAAGATGGCTGTTTACCCTAATGGCACATTTGAGACAAATGATGTTCTAATAATGAATTTTAGGAATAATGAGGTGGGAAAGTATTAAGCAAGACTTGGAATGTGGGAATAGGAGATGGGAACAGGTGGCACAGGGATTAACAAAAACTAAAAATGAATAAAAGAGCCTTTGGAAATTTTATTATTTTATAAGCCTATTAAAACTTAATTGAAAATACTTTCACAGAAACACCCTACATAGTTGGATAATGCTCCTCCAAGAAGACATACATTATCAAATAAATCCCAGTAGCAGGAGAAGAATATGTCAAAAAAGCTCCCAGATGCTCAGATGCCCCCAAAACATACCCTTGCTTTTCTACCATAATGAGATTGTAAGACGTTGTGCTAAGGAGCCAGCACATTTGGCTACAGGTCTTAGAGAAATCAAGATGAATATAAGGTGCAAGTTTCAACCTTGTGGATCTATATACTCAGAGCTAGAAGGTACTATGCAAGCTATTCATTAAGAAAAAAGACCATTAGGTCTTTTCAGCTTGGAACTGATAAGCATAAGGTCCTTCCTGGTAAAATATGCCCATTGGTTTAATACTGGCATGACTATTATGACGTAACCAGTTGATTTCTGATTATATTTGAAGCCCACTTTACCGGAGTGAGTTCATACTAGTACTATATACCTCATCAAGTACTATGGTTGAGGAGGTTTTTGGTCCTAGGGAAGAACCTACAACTGTCATTTTGTTAAATGGACAGGTGTCAAACTTCTTTCTAACTATGGGTATACTCATACATTAGTGCTCTTCTCAGCCTTCTTTAAAGAAATTTTTTTTCTTTATGTTTTTCACTGATTAGTTGTTAATGCAGACTTACAACTGGTCAAAGATTATGGAATGAGTGATTGAGAGGGGGTGAGGGGTGGATGTGACCAAATTCAGCATATACATGTATAAAATTGTTAAGGAATAAAAAAATGGTAGTGGTTTATATGTGTGTTGTTGCTGGATACTATTGTATAGCTTATAAAATTTAAACCAGAAACAGTCTTCTGAAATGCCATAAAATAGGATTTATATCTGAAGTTTGCTTGGGATTTCCTGTTATTTGATAATTATTTATTGATTGCTTATTAATTATGTATAAATTAGAGACTGATCTTAACTGGGGGAAAACAAAAGAAGTCGAGCAGATAAAGTCCCTGCCTTCTTGAAACACCTGTTTAGAAGAATGTGATTTAGATGATCTCAAACATAAAAACTATAAAAGGAAAATGAATGAGTGGGATCTGGGAATCTTCTGGAAGTTTGTTGAAGTATCATTGTCTAGAGAAAAACAAACAAACAAACAAAAAACCTCTGATCCAGAAACAGCAAGGAAAACAGAAGCCAGGTGGATTACTCAAAAATAGGGCAGCGACAGTGCATAGTGTTCAATAAGGATGCAGTCAAGGAAGCCAAACAAGACACTGTGTCTAGTTAGATATTTGATGGGGCTAGAGGAAGGAGGTAAATTAGTAACAGTCTCAGTCTCATAACTGTGGTCCCTGGTTACCCCTGGTTAAACACCTGGGAAGAAGTCTCTGAATCACAAATTATCACTTGTGATTTTTATTAGGTGCACTCTTGAGAACATCTTTGAAAAAGTGAACCTGACATAGGGTAGGACAAAGCAAGATCTTGTGTGATATAATGCAGAAAATGTGTCAGCAATCTCCATGGGAACAGAGACAGCACCTGTGAGCTTATTCACGTCAATGCCATCATGTTGATAGGCCACTGGTAGGGCTACTTCTTCTCTGTTAATAAAATTTACCAAGGGACCAGATATCTGATAGATGGCTTGGTATTATCCCTAGAAGGCAGTGAACTAGGTCCTTCATGCCTGAAAGCAGAATTTTTAACATGGGCTTCATCTGAAGCACAGCAAGGCACCACTGAAATAGTTTTGCAAATGAATTTTGTGTTTTCATATGATTACTTTGGATATATTTTTGAAGAATTGGCTACTCAGAATGTAAGGAAATATCATTGTTTCTATGTAAAAAGCAAGAAGTTTGGTTAAACTGGCCAACTATTATTTTGTCTTAATTACTTAAACCATAAGATTTGAACAAATCAAGGAAGCCTTTTAAAATTCTGACTTGATGATATCAGGACTAAAAAAAAAAAAACTAACATGAACAATTCTCTCCATAGAACTGATGGAATTGTAAATTTTAACTGTGATTTTAGTGAATGACTGTGTGAGCCAGTGATCATGTGTGTATGTGTGTGTGTGTGTGTGTGTGTGTGTGTGTGTGTGTGTGTGTGTGTGTATGTGTGTGTGAAAGAACATGTGCACTCACATGTGTAGAAAGAGGAAGGGGCAATTTTAATCATCTTTTTCTTTGTCAGTTATAAAGTTAACCTGAGTTTTACAGTTTTAAATATTTTCTGCTTCTAATTTCTGAATCTGAGGTCTTTAGGCATTCATGGTGGGTCATGTTATAGATCCTTGTGTAGATTTTATTTGTTTTAAAGAATGTCCAAGTTTGTGATCAGCTTCCTATGAAATGTATTCACTCTATGAACGGCATACTTATAAAGGTATGTGGCTTTCAAGAGGTGTGGGGGGAATCCTCATGGTGAGAAGATTCCTGTCTCTTGACTATAATGATGCATACATGATCTACATGTAAATAAACTGACAGGATTACTAACAGCCATTGTTTCTATGTCAACAGTCTGCTTTGGAAAGCCTTCATAGTTTTGTAAGTGTTCAAGAAGAAACTGAGTGAGATATATATATAATTTCTCTTTGCACTGTGGATTGATAATTATTTCACTGTAAAATGTGTTTTTCTGGTGTACCCTGTATACTTTCCTTGGTGTTCCCACTGTGGTGACAAACACTGATTTAGGGACAATAAGAACAAGAGGACCTTTATGAGTCCTAGATGCCAATGACTCTAGCTGTCCCCATGGGCACCTAAGATCCAACACAGAAGAGTTCATCCTCTTCCCTGACCACAAATGGATTTTGGATTAAGAACAAAATTTGTTACATATGTTTTATTTCATTAAAATTCCTTTAAATGCTTTATTGGTTCTTATGGCATGTGCTCTTGTTCATTAGCACATTTCCTTATTCTAATTTGGGATAGAAAAGAGTCAAGGAAAGAAGTTAAGTGACCTCTATGAGGCTAGGCTAATAGAGTGGAAGAGGAAAATACCTGGGTCCTCATCTCCTGAAATACACTCCAGCACTTTTTAGCAGCCTTTTATTTTTTTCCTCAAATTCAATCCACACTAGAGAATTCATGATACAACATAGGGAAGTAATTTACAGCACATGGTGTATTTATTCTTTGTTTCCTAAGGCACCTGATTAAACAGTTTTTAAAGGGAGATGACATGAATTAAGTCTATTTTCGTTGGCATTTTAAAAGGAACAGTGACATGTAATGTTTCTTATCACTCATTTAACCTGTGCTGTTTTCAGTTTATGTTAGTTTGTGCTTTAATTCTAGGTGACAAGTGCACTTGATCCGACAAGGTATAGGATGGCATGCAGGGGCCTTCCTTCTTTCCTTCCTTTCTTTTTTCTTTCTTTTTTGGCTTTATAACAAAAACAAGAAATTAAATTCTTGGTAAGAATAAAAAGGTCTCTCTGAAAGACAAAGTCCTCACCATCTGTTTTCTTCATTTCTTTGAATCTCCTAAGAGATCGGCTTATCTCTTGGAGTCTTAAATTGAAAACATTGCTTTGATTTATGTAAGCTGCCTTGATTTATGCACTGTTAAAATGAATATCAGATGGCTTTATACTTTTGCAAAGGCAATAGCTCAAACAGGTAAACTTTATCATATCATCTGAAAAACATGATGCCGAGATATGGGTATTAAATAACGTTGCTTAATTGTTTCAACTACCTTGGTATTTGGGATTTGGCCTGGGCAAAAATTGACTTAAGTTGAGTTACAAGACTTACATCCAACACATATTTATTTTGTACTCATATAGACATTGGAAGTTAAGAGGTCCCTTCACCGAAGAACTTACAGGTAAAGATAACAGATAAGTTCCATGTTAAAGAAAAGCAGATGACTGGAGAAAAAGGCACCAACAAAGAAAAGGCTGTGCTTGGATTGAACAGAGAAATCAGCTGTGCTGTGCATCACGAATCCTTCAAGGGAAAAATGAAAATCAAGGGAAAGCTAAGCCTTAAGCAAAATGCCTATAGAACTTTGTAAAATACCTTCACAGAAAATCCAAACCTTATGAGACTCAATTATATACACAGAGACTGCTGACATTGATTTCTGAGCAACTCATGTGTTTAGATGAATGATTTGATGACATGAAGCCAGAAGACTATAGGCACTAAATTGTCCCATAACCCATGGCCACAATGGCAGGTGTACCATTGCTTTGGTAAACCAGTAAATAGGAGATGAAAAGGACAAAACAAACAACAAACATATAAAAAACAAATCTGATGATATGTTTTGTAATAAGTGCTATGACTGAGGTCAGGATAATGTATATTGTCCAATACATATTGGAGGTCTTAGTTGTTAAATTACAGGTGTAAATTTTGTTGTAAATACTACCTGGTGAAACCAACTTGTATTATATTAAGATTTTAAATTTGCAGGCAAATGGATGGAACTGGAGAATATCCTCCTGAGCAAGGTATCACAAACCCAGAAAGATAAACTGTAGGGAGCTGCATTGTACCACGCCCTAAAGGTGGCGCTGGTTTCCACCTTCCTGATGGGATGGTGAGTGCTCTCGGGAGTAAACAACTCCTTATTGGCTGTAGGCGAGGATGATGGCTTGCTTCCGGCGCCTGGGACCTATGGGCAATATCCACGGGGCTTACCGGGATTGGAGGCCCAGAGGGTATTTAGCCACGAGCAGACTTCCCCTCGGGGTTGTTCGTCATTTGTCTAAGAGTGAGTGAGTGGGTCATTCGTCATACCTTTGAGAGTGAGAGTGAGAGTGAGTGAATGAAATCAAGAAGATAATTAAAGCCCCGAATAAACTGCAAAGAGAAGGATCCGGTGTTGCGTGTTCCTTGCTGGTGAGGCTGTGTGCAACAATAAACAGAGGATATACTCACTCATTAGTGGACTTAAAAAAAAAAGTAAAGAACACCCAAACTGCAAGCCACAACCACTGAACAGTTTGGGATCTGAAAATCATATTTAACATAGTCTTCTGCTGTTCATTTGATCTCAACACTATTCATTCTACACAATGGCATTGTTACATATTTTTTTTCTTGTCACTCTATTTTATTTTAATATTTTTAGAAAATAAAGTCCTTTTTTCTATGTAAAAAATATTTAAATTCACTATTCTATGTGTATGTTCAGCCACATGTAGTAAAAAAAGATGTTGTTATTTGATCACATAACTAAATTAAAAATTGTTAACAAAAAGTAAAACAAAGTGAGTTTACATTTGCATGTTATACCAAAAATTAAACCACATTAGAGACCATAAAACCATGCAAACAGAACTTTTCGGATAGCATAGTGGGACATGTGGCTCTACTAAGTATTTGACTTCATGGTTTATGTAGCTCATTGAACTAAACCTTCCCATTCTTTATCTGAGCATAGCTTCTCACCAGAAATGGAAGGCTTACCAAGATGTGATATGTTTTGCCACCCAGGCTATGTGTTCTAGAGACTGTGTTGTATAGTAATTTGATACAATCTCCAAAGAGCCTTCAAAATGACCTTCATTTATCAAAGTTCACCTAGACAAATTCTCTTTGGTTGTTTTTATAGGAGTAGAACAGAATAAGCAGGAAAGTTAGAAGAAGGGGATAGGAGTAGCCTGTAAAATGAAGTTTTTGGCATTGTTTGACCAGAAGTCTAAACTTGCCTCTGGCATAGTCACACTCTTAGATAATAAACTTAGTCTACTTCTGAGATAGAAAGTATAAGAATACTGTCCTTTACTTTCATGTCTTTTAAGTGAAAGTAGAATGCCAATGGCTCTGTGCAATTATTTGATTGGCTATCCTCACTTTGCACCATGCTTCTGTGATTTATGCTACCTTAGACACACATGTGGGCAATTTTGATCTTTGACAATGTTTTGAACCATGAATCTGGGGGAGTATGAGAATGTAAACATGTGTAGTCAGTCACTATTGATGTGAAGATTTCTCAACATCATAAAATAGGACTGTGACTCTTGGGTAGATTATACCTAAAGGACTTTTTGTCAAAGCACCAAGGAAATACTAGCATATCACATCTACATGTATTGATAAATTATTGACAATGATCAAATTGATCTGTTCAAATCTCCATCAGAAGATGAATAAATAAGGAAAATACACATACATCCAAGGCAAATTTATGCAGCTGTCAGTAAACAGTCTAGAATGTTAGCATTTCTAACTTTCAGGTAAGATTGATCATGAATAACTGTACTAGTTTGTTTCTCTGTTGTGATCAACACCATCATCAAAACCAATGAGGAGAAGAAAATTTAATTAACTTACAAGTTATAATCCATCATGGAGTGAAGCCA
Organism: Sigmodon hispidus; assembly: GCA_004025045.1. Lineage (NCBI taxonomy): Eukaryota > Metazoa > Chordata > Mammalia > Rodentia > Cricetidae > Sigmodon > Sigmodon hispidus. The sequence continues at coordinate 38,274 of PVIH01008329.1, read as the reverse complement.
AGGCAGAAACTCAAGGTGAAACCCAGAGGCAAAAACTGAAACCCAGAGTCTATGGAAAAAGAATCATTACTAGATTCTTCCTCAAGAATTGTTCAGCTTCCTTTATTATACAGTCTAAGTCTACCTCCCCAGGGGTAGCATTACTAACAGTGGGATGAGCCTGACCAATCTTTAATCAAGAAGATACCACAGTTTTGTTTATAGACCAATCTGATGGAGGCACTTTCTCAATAATGGTTTCCACTTCTTAGGTAATCCTGCCCGGTGTCAATTTGACAAAACACTAAAAAGCTTAATAACCAAAAATCACCAACTTGATTTTGGAGAGTCACTGAAATTTCTTGATTTTGTTGATACTTTTAGTTGTTAGATATAGAAAAAAAATAAAGGTAAACCAAGACTAAAATGAAGGTAAAAGGAACAAAGCAAGTGATATTATAAGTAGATCTACAAATACTTATAGATAACTAATTAGTTAAACAATTATATATGAAAGTCTTCATGGCTTTTGCAAGCAAGATGAGAACAAAACTATCATGCTTTTACTCAAAATTGCTTACTATGCATATACACTTAGCTTAATAATAAATCATTAATTTGAAAATTGCTGATTACTAAATGATATAGCATTTTCCCTGGACTATTTGGAGCTTGTTTTCCAAGTTCAGTCACTAATAGTAAACATGGTAATGGAAGATATTGTAGTAACTTATCATCTGCTTTTCAGCTTGGCATACAGTAATAAATTCATGTACACAATAAAAAAAAAGAACTCAAACTCAGCAGGCCTGTCTATTGCATCCCCATCATTAATTAAAAACTTTGACTACATAAATTATGTAGTCATATGAATATAAATCTCCAAATAAAAAATTTGAATGAATAAGAACATTTTGACATTTTCTTCTATTTTTTATACATGTTTTGAGCCATGTGTTATAATCCAAAAGTAAAATTCTGTACCATTCTTTTATACTACTTTTAAAAGGGACTATTGGTTTGAATTCCACAGCTTCTAAATTAGATTCTCAAATTAAGCTAGCATTTGAATCTAAAAGTTTTCAGCATTGTGGTGCCAGCTACTTAAGTACAAACTATAAACTTAGTAGTTTAAAAGAGAATTACTCTAAACCAAGACAAATATTTGTATTCCAGTGAAAAGATGAAATTGTCAGTTTTTACTTTAAATGTTTTCATTAAATATTCATTATCTTATATTCTATTTGCTATATAATCCTTATTTATATTTCACTCAAGTCTCTAGGAATAGTGTTCATACTGTCTTTTAAGCTGCATATTCTTGCTATAATTTAAAAAAGGATACTTAAAATGAGATTTTTGTACAAATTTCTGGTACAGATGATATGTCTTCAGTACCAAGTGTTCCACTTATTATCATCAATAACAGCAGTCAACCATACAAGAATGACTTGTTGGATCACTATTTTGAGTTTCTTGAAGTAAACTCTACTCTTATTTTTATATGTGATAGTAAAGGCCATATTATAATTTTTGGCTTCATATTACATTGCACAAAATACTAAAATGCAATATGCAGCAAAACATCCTTCATTTTAAGACACCAACAATACAAGTGTGGGGGAAGTCATAGATTTAAAGCAAGCACATTAATTTATAATATCTTTTTTTTACTTTAACCTACTTTCCACAATATTAGGAAATTCATAATAAAAAGAAAAAATGGTTAAAAATCTCTGGTCAAATCCTCCCTGATTTACTCCATAAAACATCCAGAAATTACTATCATATTATATCATAAGGCAGGCCTAAATTACTGCTTTAGTACTCGATATCTTTGGATATTATTATTCTTCAAAATATCCAGAGATGGGGATTGCAAAAATATTAATTTGCTCCGAGCATTCTGGCCACTTATGCTTCTAAACTGAATAACAATATTCATAGGGTTGGGAGATTAAAGAAATTGCTTAATTTTCTCTTATACCCATGATAACTTTGAAACAGCTATTTGGAAGAGATGCTTAACATGAGAATATCTGGTCCTGGGAAGATTAGATTACATCCTACAGCTGAATATTTCTAAGACAATTGACAAACGTGTATATTAAAGCATGCTTAATAGTAATACAGACCCTACCTACACCTTAGACTCTGACCCAGATAATATAATAGTGTGAAGATAAAACTATTCTTTAGATAACACTCATAGTGATATATAACATATAATAGATATAGTTATTCCTATATAATATATGATGTAGACTAAAGTTTCTTAGCCTCTCCCAGACATCCCTGCAGCTGCCTATAAAATAATTGCTCAGAGTCTTACAAACTGTTTGACCTATGGCTCATGTTCATTACCAACTAGCTATTACAATTTAACTCAACCCATTTCTATTAGTCTATGTCTTGCCACAATGTTTCAGGGTGCTACTTCTTGCTTGTTCAGGCAGCTCACAGCATCTGTTCTGACCCCACCTTTCTTCCCCCTGTGTCTCTCTTGGATTCCCCTTCTGGCTGTATCCGGTCTTGCCACAGGCCAGAACAGCTTCTTTATCAACCAATGGAAGCAATACATAGTCACAGAATACAGAAAGACCATTTCAAAACAAGATCAGGGAAAGTGACTGAGCTTTGGTGTGAGTCACGAAGGCATTTTTTACATCAGGTGGTATGGTTACAACAGGCCAGGCCTTCCTTCTCTTATATATTTATTCAATATTTAATATTTACTTTAAACACCAACCACAATTTCTTTTCTTTCTTCTCCTCTTGTTTCTTTCACCACCTTTTTTCTACCCTTCCCTATACACTTTTGTAAAGCCTCCTAACAAAAGTCAGCAATGCATGGCATATCAAGTTGAAGCAGCACCAATGTCCTCATCCCTACATAAAAGCTGAACAAGACACCAGACCATAAGGAATAGGTTTCAAAAAGCAGCACATGCACCAGGGATAGAACCTGCTCCCCTGCTAGGGGCCCACAAACAGACCAAGCTACACAACTGTGACCCACATGCAGAGGGCCTAGGTCAGTCCCATGCAGGATCCCTAGCTGTTGGTCTAGAATTTGTGAGCTCCTTATATCTCAGGTCAGTTGTCTCTCTGGGTTTTCTGTCATGATCTTGCCCCTTGCTTGTATAATTGCTTCTCCCTTTCTTCAGCTGGACTCCCAGAACTTGGCCCAGTGATTGTCTGCTTCCCTTAGTTACTAGATGAAAGCTCTACGATGCCAGTTAGGGTAGTCACCAATATGATTACAGGAGAAGGCCAGATCACCTGGAGACATGGTCATTTGTTAAGGCTGATCTTCTTCAGACAGATTGATTTCTTGGTTCTAATCAGGCAGTGGTTCAATGGAGAGCTCAGAAACTAAGGAAAGAAGTACTTTAGTTCTTGGATCCCATACACTTATTCTTCAATAACTTCAATAAGATTATCATGAATACAGAACTTGTTTGAAGTATTTAACATAAATTAAAATAGTTACAATTATACATTTGCTTTACTCATACATAAAAGCAAACAACTCGCTATTAGGTCTATTTCCAATATTAGAAATATACACAAATTTATTAAACTAAATAACTCTGGTAATAAAATTTCTCTTATGTTGCCAACAAGGAAACTGTTCCTATGATTGCCTATGGGATGACCACAAAAGACTTGTGACACATACAATCAATACATCTAAAATCAAATAGAATAATGATTTGTTTTTAATTAAAGATGTTAATTTTACTTAAGTTTTAGTTAATCTGTCTCAAGAGTGGCAGCCTGGAATTATGTTCATATAGGAATTAAAATTTAATCACCAATCCATAAAATGATGAAATGATTTTACCTCATGAACGGTCAGTTTAAACCATGTACTCTAGAACCATAAAGCTCTATAATATCGAAGTATAAGGTCTGGCATGAGCCTCCTTACTTAACCCCCATTATGATTAGTCATATTCATGGAGCTAGAAGATTAAGAAAATTGTTCAGTTTTCTTTTATGTCAGTGATGATCAATTTTTAAATTTCATTAACAATTTCTTTTACATCTGAATATGCTTTAATCTCTAGAATTTTTTATAGCAAAATCAGAAGGTCATATTTGGAGGTCATATATATTCCCAATCCCCACAAACAATTGCAGTTTACTGTACCATCAACATCCCACTGCTTCTCATGAACTTCATTTAAGTATTCAGTAGCAAGGCCTCTTAGAAGATTCACAACTGTTTTGTCTTTAAGGCTGAATCAGCAAGCCTCACTTTAAAAAGCCATGCCTTTTCTTGCCTCCAGGAAACAGAGCTGACCCAAGAAAATGCTGCTGCTACTACAAAGCAGTCTTTGATTCTGTTTCTTTTTTGTCTATATGAGCAGAAAGCTTAAATACATCATTTTTAGCTTGTTGCTTACAGCTAGGCTCCTGTGAAACTTCAGGAACTGGCCTTGCTGCAGCTCAGGCTGCACTCTGAAAGCCTGCCATTTTGTAGCCAAAGCCCACATGCTTCACCAGGGCGTCTCTGTACCATGGCTCATGTGAGATACACAATTCAGAAGCTTTTTTTTTTTTTTGGCTCTGATGCTGTCCTCCAGAATTCTTTTTAATCTCTCTCCTGTTTTATTTGGGTGTATGTAGCTCACGTTGGGCTGCCATTTGTAATATTTGGTTTCTGGCCCACACTAGCCCCAAGATCTGGACCAGCAGTCCCAAAGTTTCAAAGAAACATAAAGATGTTTATATTAATTTTATGCTGATTGGCCTATGGCCCAAACATGTAATTTGCTTTTAATTCTTAAACAAACCAATGATTTTATTTTGTTTAGCCATGTGGCTAGATACCTTTTCTCTGAGCGGCATGGTTGTCCTCTGCATCTGCTGGCTTATTCACTGGTGTGTCTCTGGTGTCTTTCTGGCATCTCTGTTCTGTTCTTCTTGTTCCCAGAGTTTTCTTAGCTGGTATCCCCACTCACACTTCCTGTCTGCCTTTGGCCAATCAGCATTTTTATTAAACCAGTAGGCAAGACAATTATTTACAATGTAACATAATCCCACTATATTCTACATCAGAGTGTTTTTTTTTCCTTATAATTAATGAGCCTACATGGCTACACCTTCATTAGCTGAAGTCTTGGTATTATAATGTGTTGTTTTGTTATGCATCCTCTGTATAATGATATTCATCTGTCAATATAGTCTTATATAGAACAGCCTCACTGCTCTAAAAATCTTCTGGTCCTATTTACCCCTTCTTCTCAAAAAGCTCTTGGGAAACATTAATTGTTCTATTGTCTCTACATGTATAGAAGAACCTTTTTTTTTCTCTAATAAAACTTATTTTAGAGCTGATAATATAATCACACTATTTACTTCTTGCTCCCTTCGAGCTCTCTGTTTATTTATATATTTATTATTTTACATCAAGCATCCCATCAAACTCATTTATCAGGCCTCTATAGAGGAATCTTAAATGCATGTTTAATAGAAGAAAACTTCTATACAATATGACTTCACTTGTGCTACATCCCATAAAAGTCAATTATATATTTTAAATTTTATCTAGTGCTTAGTTTTGCTATTAATTCACTTTTTAAAAACTCTCAAAACAAATTTGTACACATACACACATCTCACTGAATTTTAAAAAATGGTTTTCTTTGATGCTTTAATTCTATAGTTACCCCCTCCATAAGTCTTCAAAATTATGGTATTGTCTTCATAGGTGTGCATTATATATGAATGATATATATATATATGTATGTATGTATATGTTTGTGTGTATATGCAGAAGAGGCAAGTGGGACTCAAATGTCTATTAACAAAATTTGCATGTAGCTCTACCTGCCCTGAATTTAGTATCTTACTCTCCACTATGGGTTGTAGCAGCTCTGTCCTTCCTCATCTCCACTGGCTTCTTCACTGGTCCTAAAACACTGTCTGTGGACCTTAAACTAGATATGTTTAGTTAAGATATTCCAGAAGTAGGTCAAAAACCTGCATTATTAGGCACATGGTAAAAGAAGAATCCCTGTCTTGTTTTCAGACTTCTTGGGTAGACATTCTGTAGAAAGGATGCTAATAAACAACAGATATCTCCAGATATACTTCTGGATAGAAGCACTAGAAACCTTGTGTCTTTGGATTCTCATGAGGGTACTAATACCATTTGTGGGTTCTCCATTCTCACAACCTTATCCAATCCCAGTTACCTCTCAAAATCTTTTTTCCATCACTTTCTTCTACCTGATACTATCTCACTAAAGTAGTTTCAGCATCTGGATATGGGAAGGGTCAGAAATACCCAGTCTATAATGATTGGTATAAAAACAGAGACCTGAGGCCAAAAGGAAAAGCTGTAGGTGTTATTCAGTCAACAGCAGCCACATGTTTAATTTGGACTTGATGCCTCTGGGGAGATATAAAAGACAGGCTATAGAACATACCCAGAAACATTCCATATAGAGGGAGGAAGCTGACTTATATACAGACTTCAGTTCATTATAAACTGATGTGATGAGGATGATGAAATCGTGATTGGGATCCCATTTACACTATGGATCCACAAGGTTGTTTCAACCTACTCATAGTTACAGATTACAGTGAAGCATACAATATGGTTCACATCATGCTTATTTTGATGTGTTTTTTTTTTGTTGTTAAAATACTCATTCTAAATAAAAATTCAATTACTGGGTCTTTTTGCAGATTATATTTTCTTGTTTTAAGCTACATTCTTGGTTCTTTCTTTTTTCTTCCTTCTTGTCTTTTTTCCTTCCTTCTTTTCTTTCTTTCTACCATCCCTCTTTTTTTGCATGTTAGTGGATACCTCTCTTTAATACCATATGATACAGCTTTTGTTCTGATGCCATGTCCCATCTTAGCTACTTCTCTCAATAACTTTTTTAACATGCTGAGGAGGCATCTTTCTCCATGCAAGATTTCTATTTTATTTTCACGTTAGTAAATCAGTCTTCAGTACCTTAGTGGCACACTCAAATATTGACTACTTTGCAGATTATATAACACTTGAAGCTTTAATATCTTCAACTTCATTAGACCTTACTTTGATATCAAGCTGGTATGGGTGAAATGGATTACTAAGGACACCATTCTCACTATCTAGCTGCTCAATGATTCAACTAATATTTTAGTAAAAATCACAGATTTTTTTAATGACCATATTGTATTATATTCTGGGAAGCAATGAGGAGCAGTTGATGTAGAGTATTACCATTACAAATGCATCTTCAGGTACTCTGGTGTCCAGTCAGCCAGGAGAACTGCAGTAATAGACACAACCAGCCACCCACAGACAAATGGATGTTTCTTTGTATATAAAGACATGGCCATAGGAGTAACTTCTTATTCTTCTCTTTCTTTTCATTTCTGCTGCCACTGTGCCAAGTCAGACTCTCCTTGGCACTGGCCTTCGGTAATGGCTTCAAGCCTCTCTTCATTAGATCATTATCTGCCACTGAGAGAAGATCCAGCTCAAGGCTTTTGCTCTTTTTCAATTACACTTCCTCCCTCTGGATCATACAATCACTCCTATAGAATGTCACATACATTTCTTAATTTATCCATTGAGTTTTAAAATACCTCTTTGCAACTGACATTGATATCTACTCTTGAATAGCCTGAGATTAAATTTAGTCAAACATGCTCTCAGTCAGCTCCTCCAACTTTCTTTAAAAAACGGCCCAAAGTTAAGTCATGTTTTGTCTTCTTTGTGTGACATCCATGTAACTCCATAATTTGATTACAAGCAAAACTTCAAATTTCCTTTATTACTGAAAGCCTGAGGGAATACAATACAACCCCTGGGAACACAAATTTCTTTCTTCCAACTCACTCAGCATCTGCATATTACCTTCTTAGCTGAGGAGAATACTTTCTCATATTTCTTGATTTGCTTTTCTGGCTCTGAATGTCCGTTCTAGCCTTATTTTACCATATAACATAGTTTACAAATTTGATCTTATTCTGTATAAGCATTTGCATAACCAAATTAATCTTGCATGGTAGTTTACTGCGTTTATTTTTATCATTACTCAATATAGCATTGCATTGGCTGTTAACACTAACATCAACAGGAGAATTTCTGAGATTAAAAACAAACAAACAAACAAAACCCCATAATTTTTAAAGATGCAAAAACTCTGTAGAGGTTAATACTCTTTTGATTAAGTATCTAGATAATCTTTATTATCATTATAGAAACTTCTATTAAGACTTAGTAAACCATCAGAAGAAAGACCATCTTTACAGGTAAGTGCTAATTCTGTTAGTAAGACATTCAGCCATGTGCTCCCTCAGTGAAAACACTGCAAGTCTGTAAGGTTACAAAGATAAAGCTGACTTACATGTGACATGTTCCAAGGGGCTCCTGATTCAGTTAAGAAAATACATGCATCACAAGCAGAAGACTAACGATAGTAACTTTACATCCTCTTACAGACTATCTTGTACACTAAGATCTTGAACATAGTATAAACTTAAACCAAGAGAATGAGAGATGTGATGCTGAATCCAGGACTATAACTTATTAGTTGTATGATTGGAGACTTGAGACTCATTACTTGATTATTTACTTTCCTGTATGAAATAGTAATTTCTTCAAAGGAGCAAAGTAACAAATTTCTACCCTACCCCTCAGACTTAGGAAACCACAGAAGCTAAATTATCTATCATAACAGTACTAATAACAATATAGACTTGCAGTTCACGTTAGTAATTATTTTCATCATTAGTTTTGGCAAATGGAAGGTTTAAGAGACTGAGAACATTATTTACTTTCTCCACTCATATATAGCACAACTAACATTCAACTTCCCAGTGTCTTCTCTGAGAAGAAAACCACATTTCAATAATACTTCTTTACATGTAGTGTGTCAGATATACTTTTGTTTGAGGTCCACAGCTTCTTTCTGATATACACATCCTTTTCTTGAATGAAGAAAAGCAGGTTCAGAAGGACTGAATCTGTTGTTCAAGATCACAGAGCAAACACAACATCTTCCTCCTGTGCTGTTAGTAGAGTAGCATGCTCGGTAGTTATTCTTTCAATTTGTTTCTTCAAGGCAGAGCAGTTCTGAACAAAAAGTAAGAATGTACCATTTAAGAAAAATGATGCCCTCAAGAGGAAAGATCTGTGGTCTTGGTGCCAGCAGGTGTACACCTTGCTAAATAGACACACAACAGACAGGCTGAGTATGATGTGGCAACTTAATATACCCCAAAACAAAGATGTCTTAGCTTTTATACAATAGATGGGCTTTACTGATTATTTTCAGCATAAAGTGTATAGTTATTTTACAAATCCTTTCAACATTTGCAGACATTTTTTATTTATGACTGTGGAGGACAGAGGGAGTTTATACTAGCCATTTTAAGAAGAAAGTGTGTGGGAAAAATTTCTATGTTATACTTTCACAAAAATTTTTTGAATGTTCAGTTTGACCAGATAGCACAGAGCTGGGTGCTGGTGAAACTGTAAAGTAGGAAATGTGCATTCCTCATATTCACACATACTATTTCACTGATCCTCTTCCTTCCTCTAAAATAAAAACGAATATCAGATCCCCAGCTGTTTTGCAGCTGTAAGTGTTCAAATGAGTATTTCTGGTGCCTTTTTTCCTACTTTTTTTTGTATGTAGAGAAACAAATGACGTTTTAAAGCAGGTATTTAAAAAATATTACAGAACACAAGAAACCATCTCTATTTGCTTAGCACTGAGCTTCCTGCATGAAAAGGACAAGCTACAGTATTTTAAGGTTGCTACAAAGCACCTTGTATTTGCATCTTACTATATTTCTTGGGTAGGAGACTGTCTGCCACTCAAATTTCTGTGTTACACATGGTATGTTTTATATTCATGCATATATGGAGAAGATCCTGGTGGGAACATTTGGGAGTATTTAATGATAATGTATTGAAAACACAAAATGCAAATCTTTCACAATGGATGATTATTAAGTAATTATTATTTTTCAGACTAGGAAACAGCATTTTCTCTTTTGTTTAATTAAAAAGGAAGGTTTTTTTTTAAACATAGCAAAACTATAAGTATAACAGAATAGTTATTAAGAAAGAATTACAGGTACAATATCCAGTCCATTTGTATTTGAGAAAATACTCTATTACCTATCTTATCTTTGTGAGTTCAAAGTTTTGTACCTACTTAAGCTTTCAGCATAATTTAGGAAAACTATATTCAGTTATATCTAGTCTTCAATTCCATCCAAGACTCCAGAGGGGTAAAATGTTACATAGCAACAGGGACATTTTGCTGCCTGGACCCAGTGTTCCTCTGTAATGTTGGGACATTCTATTCTGGTCTATAGGCCTAGAATGTCTGACAGACTTTCCTGTAGAGCAGGGAATTCTGAAGGACTGTCCTACCTCATCTTAACAAAGTTTGGCCATCACGTTTCTTGTGTTCTGTTGGTCCACTTTGAACAGTAAAATGTCAGCAATTGAGAAAAGGGTAGTATCTTGCCCTAATGGATAGCTTATGCCCCAAAGAAAGTAAACTTCATATGGAGTTTTGTCAATGTCCATCCTCTTCTCTGAAGTAGTTCAGTGCTGCCAGAAATAGGTGTGTCTCACTGTCTTGAAGAGTCTTAGGTTGTTAAACATATATGTCATATTTGTAGGCCTTTGCAGTGTTTAAAGACATCTATCTAACTAAATACATCTGTGTCTGACCTTGACAACACACCTAATATTTCTATGAGTTTGACTATTATAGATGGATGTTAATCTTTATTTCTTAATTGTATATCACATTTTTAAATGAACTGCATAAGCAAAATACCCCAAAGAAGAGTAGAAGTATACATACAGTATAACAAAATTAATTTTAAATTTATATCAATAAAAAAATCCATACCAATGGAAAATATTTAAGATTAATAATTGTTTTTTGAATTAAAGTAGATTCAATAGTTTACCCTTTGATCCTGTCATTTCCATATCCATCCCTTTCTAATTAAAATGAGATTCCTGATTCTAATCTCCTTTGTTCAGCTTTTATCCTGGTCATTACCAATAACACCTCACAACCAACCCACTTTAAATGATATAACCCATTTTGGGGGAAATATAGATGTAGAGTTTTTTTAGACTACTTACTGTTGTTTGAGAGTGCTGTTATTCTTTAAAGGAACCTTTAGAAAATCAGAATAAATTGTTAAGTCTTGGCACTAGTATTCTGTGAGGCTAAATCATCTCAGTCAGCAGCTTGGAGAATTCTACATCATTTAAGCCATTTTTTTTTATTGGAATCTGGTCCCTTGCTCTGAAAAATATATAAACTTTTAAAAGTAATATGCATATCTACATTAGTACAAGCATAGTTTATATTTTGTTTATGCCAGTTAAAGATAATTTTTGTTAGGTGTTTGAACAAATTAAAATATACATCATATGTCTTACAGTTTTTTATTTATTTGTTTATTTCTTTTATATTTATAGCCAGGATTTTCAGGGCTTTGGGGTTAAAGAAAAGCAAACCCTATTTTCCTTAACCCATAATAAATATGTACCCTTTCATTCCCTGTGGAAACAAAAGCATGACCTCTTTTTCAAAGTAACATACCTCTTGACTTACATTTTGAAGTAAAGATGTTTTTAAAAATATATAGGTTGGTTTAATACTGAAGTTTTTATAATCCAATGTCTCTTAGCAGCCAAAAAAGACAACACAATAATAGACAGAATACACAGTTTTTATTGTATTTCCTAGTTTTACGTTACTTATTTTTATATGACTTTCCTCCTTTTTAATTACTTTATTTTATTATTTTAAAACTATATTTTTATATCTAAGACTATATGCATTTTTTTCTCTTTGCTCTCAAGCCTACACATATTTCAAACACACCGTGTCCAATTTAGAACCTCTCTTTGCCTAAATATGTCCTCATTCTATCTGTAATCTTTTCTGACTGCATGAACAACAACCACCACCACAGAACACTACTGTGTAACTTATATATATTGGTGGCTGGTTCCATTCCCTCTGTTCCCTGAGAGACTAGTCATGGCAGAATTACATATACTGCCATCTCTGGGAGTCATGTTTAACACACTAACTCTGGAAAGTTTCTGGGCTTAGGCTGCCACCAAGTAGTGTGTTAACTTCTGTTCATAAACACTGTACAAGTGTTTGGCAGCAGGACCTCTTAAAAGGGCTGCCCCTTTATGCTGTGAGCATGAGCCAGAAAGCCTTCACTTAACGAAGCTATCTTTACTCATGCCGGCAAACAGACCCCCCCTTGAGAAAATGCAGCTACCAAGATGCTGTGCTTGGCTCCGTTATTGTGTGCCTACAATCCCTTTTTAAGCTTTTGTCAGGTTTTACACGAAAATTTCAGCTACATGTTGGAATACCATATGTAGGCAGAGTTTTCCCTTGAGGCACTTCCAAATTAGCGCACAGCGACTTATATTAAATGTAAATGATCCATCATCCTTAGGCTTATTACGAACTAGTTCCTACATGTTAAGTTGACCCATATTCCTTATGCCACATGGAAGTTCCTTTATTTGCATGGAACATTCATCTCCTGATCCCTCTGTGCTTGGCTAGTGACTCTTCTAGCTCTGCCCTTTATCTTCTTAGAGTGCTTTGTGTCTGACTATTCCACCTATACCTCTTGCCTAACTATGAACCTGTCAGATTTTTATTAACCAATGAGCATAATACATATTCACACTGTACTGAGGAATTATTCCACAGCAAGAATTTTTCCAGAGAAGATGTAAAGAAAAATGACTAGTTACTAGTTAAAGAACTGAGTGCTGGGACCAGTAGTTAAGAGCATTTATTACTCTTACAGAAATATGGTTTGGGAACTCAGGATTTTTTGTAACTTTTGCCCCAATGCCATCTTTTGACTTCAGTGGGTACCTATATTTGGGTGATGCACATAAACACACACACACACACACATGCATACACATATGTATGCACATATACACAAACCTTTAAAATAGAATGTAATCCTTCAGTGGAAAGATACATGAAGATGAAGGAATTATCCTCTCTTTCATCTTTCAATAATAATAAAAGGAAGTGTTGGTTTTGGAAAAATGACCAATAGAGAGAATGAGAATTCAAGACACACTGCTCCTGGGTTCTACTAACTTTTTTTTTTTAAATACATCTTTAGATAAATTAAGTAATTTCTTTTTGTTTATATTTTCTTACAATTTGAGCACAACACAGTTCTTGTTCTTTCAATTTTTATTCTCAGGAGGAGAAGCATAAGCTATGTATTAGCATTATCTTTGAATGAGACTATTTAAGTGTCATGAACATATGTACCTTATTATAATCATTCTGCATATAGTGGGGGAATGATCTGTATGCTCTTTTACTATCAAACCATATTAACAGGTGCTCATCACACTGCTACTCATGTAAAATCCAACTTTTAGTGAAAGATCATCTTGCTTGAAATACAAAATCTTTGAGGTTTACAAAAATAAGTTTTATGGGGTTTCTGTATCTTCTATTGTCAATGCATCTGACACAGTTCTTTCTGATATTTTGTTAGTAAATAGAATTTTAGATGATATGAAAGTTTGCTAAATATTGGAGTACAAGTCAAATATACTTATGGAAGTTAATCAGAGTTTATTATTTTTACCTTTATTCCCAAACTGAATTATCTTCAAATTTTTTTGCCTAAGTAAATAACTGACCTTATGGTATACTCAATTAACAAATCAGAAAAGGTAACAATTGGAAGAATGTCATTGCTGGCATGCATAAAAATCTTTTTACTTTAAAAGTTGATATATATATATACACACACATATATGTATGTGAACACACACACATATATATATAAATATTCATTTGGTGATGGATTATTAGGTCAAACTTAAGTTTGAGAATATCAGACAGGTGTTGAAAATTTCCACATTTTCCAACCCAACAATCTGGTTACTTTATTGAAAGCCAGACTCCATGGAGTGAATCAGATGCAGCTAGTTGGGTGGCTAGTTGAAGGTATCTTTGACTTGGGTAATAATAATTTAGTAGAATTATTTTCTACTTGTTCATGTTGTTCTTCCAACACAGAAAAAGGGTATTTTGTTTATTTAAGGCCATAACTTCTCTGAACTATGAGCCAAATAAAAAAAGGGTCAAGAAATTGCAGAGTAACAGCATGAGGGATTCTGAACTAAAATCTAAGCCTGATAAAATATGCAAGAGATGAGTCGAGACAGCTGCACTCTCGGAAATGTGTAGCAGTTACTAGATAGGAATTTTCCTTGTGGTCAGAAAATAGATCAGGAACTGTTGAAAAAGAAAACAGTTGCATGAATCCTACTGCTCTGGAACCAGATGCTTTTGGAAAGTAAATCTCATACAAGTGTGGCTTTAGTATTGATCATCATCTTGACAAGATCTACACACTGACCAGAGAAGCCTTGTTCATGTAGGTGAGGAACTGTGCAAATGAAGCTTACTGAGGTAGGAAGACCCACTTGTAAGAGCTCATCCTCATGGAAGAAGCTTCCAGTTCTGGTCCAGCTGACTCCTTCCAGTGCTGGATCTAAAATAGTAGTGTCCTCAGCAAAGGTAATTTACCTTCAAGATCTGAGGCAAACATTGGCAGTAGAAATAGTCTGCACTGTTTGCAAGTATCTTGGACTACTCTGGTGAATAGCTCAATGGTAGATTGGCACTGGAGATTTTAGTAAATAGACTATAGCTCGTAAGTGGAGCATTATAACTCCAAGTGACATAATTTCATTGCACACACACATGCATGCACTCACTCACACACACACACACACACACACACACACACACACACACACACAATAAACAAAAATATTAGGATTCCATATGGCTTTCCAGACATCCATAGTGTTAATCCCTCCTTCCTTCCTCACCCTCTATATTGTCCATCTCCCAGTTAAAGCAACCCCTAAATTTCCAACTTCCCCTTTTATCCATCTCCATCCTATTCTCTGCTTATCTAGAGTGCCTTCTTCATTCCTTATGAGATATAAGCTATAACTGTGGAAAGAACTTTATAAATAGAATTCCAATTATGCAAGAATTAGGCTAACACCTGACAAATGGTACTTCAGAAACTACAATGTTCCTTATTGCAAAGAAAATTAGCAAGTCCACAAAGTGGGAGAGAATTTATCCTGTTATACACATAGCTGAGGATTACTATCTAGAATAGGTAGAGAACTCAAAAAAGGTCAAGAAAACAAAGAAGTTAAGTAAAAAGTAGTCTATGGATCTGCACAGAGTTCCCTCCAAAGTTTAAAATGACAGTTTATGAAGTGTTCAACCTAAGGGGTAAGGCCTCCCTTGCGCAGTCAATGCAGGCTAACATATCAAGTTGAAGCAGGACTCATCCCTTCTTCCTTGTATTAAGGCTGAGCAAGGCATCCCCTCATAAAGAGTGAGAGGGTAGTGTAGAGGAGGTGGGGAAAGGAGAGGAAAAAGGGGAGGGAGGTGAAAGAGTTGAGGGCATGTAAAAGAAATTTTATTAATAATTAAAATCATTTTTAGAGATTTATTTATTTATTATGTATACAGTATACAGAAGAAGGTACCAGATGTCATCATAGATAGTTGTGAGCCACCATGTGGTTGCTGAGAATTGAACTCAGGACCTCTGAAAGAACAGCCAGTGCTCTTAACCTCTGAGCCATCTCTACAGCCCTAAAAGACATCTCTTAAGAAAAGAAGTGTTTAACAGCCTTTAGCAAATGGGAAAAGACAAATTAGACTCTTTGAGATTTCAACTCTCTCCATCCAGAATGACTGCTATTTAGATAGCCACTAACAGCAAATTCTGATAAGGATTGGAAAATGGGAAATCTCATCCACTGTTGATGAAGATGCAAACTAATACATCCAATGTGGAAATCAGTGTAGAGAATTCTCAAAAGACTAAAAAATAAATCTACCATATAATCAAGCTATAACACTCCTTGGCATAAGCCTAACAGATTAGACATCCTACTACACAGATACTTGCTATGCAATGTTTATTGCTGCTTTTTTTCCCCACAATATCTAGAAAATGGAAAAAATTTAAATGTTCTTCAACTGATGAATTAATAATGAAAAGATGGTACATGAATGTAATGGAATTCTAGTAATCTTTAAAGAAAATTGAAATTACATATGCTGTAGGTAAATGGACGGAACTATATATGCATATATTGAGTGAGGTAACACGGACCCAGAAAGATAAATGTCCCATTTTTTCTCTTAGTTGTAATTCCTAGCTCTGCAACTTTAGATGTGAGAATATAAGCTAGAGCAACCTCAAATCCCAAAATGGAAAATGAATGCAGGGGAAGAGAAGCCTTAGAAAGAGGAATTTATGCCTACTGTTAAAAACCTAGCCAGTTACTGGTGGCTGGTGATGTCATGGACCCAAGAGGAGAATGTACTACTGCCACTTTCATAAACCATGCTAATCCCCAGCTGCATTCCGAATACTTATCTTTATAGCACTGTAAGTGTACTCTTAGCCCTCATCAAGGATGCTTGTTTTTGCAGCAGATGGAGACCATCCCAGAAATTGAGAACTGCTCCAGTTGTGGAGAGTAGCTGCCCTTGGACTACAGTCAGAGGGACAGAACATCTACTCTGAGATGTCATTTTCAGTGTGTGACAGGCAAGTAATACTCTTGTAATCTTTTATGGGGTGGGTTAAAAGTCAAATATTTTAAAATATTTTTACATAGAAAAAAGACTTTATTTTCTAAAAAAGTAAAGTAAGATAGAGTGACAAAAAATAGAAATATGTAGCAGTGCCATTGTGTAGTGGTGTGATCAAATGAACAGCAGAAGACTATATGAAATATAATTTTCAGATCCCAAGCTGTTCAGTGGTTGTGGTTTGCAGGTTGGATGTTCTTTACTGTTTTTTTTTCCAGTGCACTAATGAGTGAGTACATTGCCTGCTTTTCTTTCTGGGTTTGTTATACCTCACGCAGGAGGATATTCTCCAACTCCATCCATTTGCATGTGAATTTTAGGATATTATTTTTTCTTACTGCTGAGTAGTACTCCATCGTGTAGATATACCAATTTGTTAATCCATTCTTCAATTGAGGGGCATCTAGGTTGTTTTCAGGTTCTTGCTATTACAAATAATGTGTTGCCTAAAGAAGACCAGAGCAGTTCCAACCAGACATCAAGGATATACCAACATAGATGGGGAAAATCTCATAAGGCTTTATACCCAGATGTAGGCCGATAGGCAATTAATGGCTGCTGAGAGAAGGGGAATCAGTTTTCTCCAGAGATGAGACCCTGATAGTTTAAATAATCCCAAGTAGTCAAGTAGTCAATCCAAACATATGTATATATGATCAACATTTAATGGGATCAATAGATAACACACACACACACACACACACACACACACACACACACACACACACACCAGAGAAGCAATAATACTAATGGAAGAAGTTGTGAACTTGCAAATGACAGATGTGTGTGAAATTCATTTTAAATAAAAAATACAAATATATCAAGTGTATAAGTTTGAAAATCATGTTGTACATTTCCTCTAATTAGTAGACATGTGAAACAGCTTCAGGAAAATTAGAAAATGAAATTTTCATAGACTAGAATACTATATTTCCCTTTGACAAAACATCATTTCTAGATGTTAAAACTTTTAATGTACCAAAAATATTATCTACAAATATTTTTGTAGATATCTACAAAATATCACTACAAATCTAGGTGATAGTGCACACAAAAACAGAGGTTTAAAGTTTATGAAGTGACTAATAAAACTGTTAAGTAAAGCAGAAAAATAGGCAGTTATAGTCAGATTTCAGGCCTCCCAATATTGATAGAGCAAGTACACAGAAAATAAATAAGGATACAAAAGATTTGAACAGCAATGTGAACAATTTGACACATTTTTAATGAATTTTTAATGATGAATCCTCCTATGAAGCAGGAAGATACTGTTTCCTATTGAAAATGGAACTTTCTGAAGGTAGATTTTTTTCCTGTGTCATGATATTTAGATCTCAGTGATATTAAAATAATCAAATAGGTTCTTTGATCAAAACAGAATTAAGTTAATAATTAACAACAAAACAATATCTTAAAAACATGTAAATATTTGAAAATGTACTATCCCAACCCTGGTTATACAATATAGTCAAAGAAATTCTAAACAAAATGTATTGACTATCAAACTAAATAAAAATAGGATGTCAGCATATACTTAGAAATGATAACATGAGTAGTGTTTAGAAAGTGCCAGATAGTTATTCAAAAAATTGAAAGTATTTAAGCTAATGATCTTATTATCTGCTTTGAAAGCTAAAAGCAAGATAAATTATATTTAATAAAAGAAAAATAGTAATGACAGAAGTATAATATTAGTAAGTAAAAATTAAAAAATAAAATTAAGAAATTGTGTATGATAAAGACAAAACTGAACACAAACAATACAGAAAGCCAGTAAAATTGAAGCCAAACTGATCATGGCAGAAATGATCATATGGAGCAAAAGAAGTTGCATTGTATCTTGCAGAACCTTCAAGAATAAGAAGTATATATTGAAAATCATACGCTAATGAGTGTAAGATCTTAGATTTAAAAAACTAAAATGACAAGTTCAAATACTATCCTACTCACCAAGGTTTACTCCAGACAACCCTAATCTGTGCAGACCTAAGTGTACCCAGGGATCTTCTCTGAAGATCATTTCTATGAGCCCAGTTTAGCTGGTTCTGTGGGTTTTCTTGTGATGTCCTTGACTCTTCCAGCTCCTCCAGCCTATCCTCCCCTCTTCTGTATGATTCCCTGAGCTCTACCTCATGCTTGGCTGTGGGTCTCTTCATCTATTCCTATCAGCTGCTGGTTTGAGCCTCTCTAATGATGAGGCTGGGCTCTGGTCTATGAATATAGCAGCATGTCATTAGGAATTATTTCATTGACTTTAAATTTGTTTGCCTGTTGTGTTTGTTTCTATCGTAGGTCTCTGGGCTATCCAGTCTCTGGTTTCTGACCCCCCTGACAGTGTCAGGCATGAGTCTTAAGCTGAACCAATGGTTGGCTAGTCATTCCTACAAGTTTTGCACCACCTTTACCCCAGCAATGCACATCTTGAAATCAGAAAAAAATTGTAGCTCAAAAGTTTTGTGGCTGTGTTGTCACAAACTCTCCAGTGGAAGCCTTGCCTCATTTCAGAAGATGGACAGTTCAGGCTCTGTCTTAGCTAGACTGAATCAAACTTCAGAGAGCCTGCAATTGGTTTGACCTATGACCTCTACATATATGTTATGGCCAAGTAGCTTGGTGCTTTTGTGGGACTCCTATATGTGGGAGCAAGGGATGTCTCTGACTCTTTCCTACTCTTGGGACCCCTTTGCTCCTTTTGGATTGCCTAGTCCAGCCTTAGTATGAGGGGTTATTATCGCGGTAAAAACCCGCCGTGAGATATGTTTTTTTTTTTTTTATGCTTAATTTGGTTTTTAATTTAAAGTCAACATTTACTAATCAAAGTACCAACAAAAGTAAGTGCAAAGTGATACATCCCCTTAAGAGAGCCCAGGAATAGCTTCCCTGATAGATATTTTTTTTTTATTTTGTATTTATCAAAAAAAAAGTAAAAAGAATTTAAAAAAAAATGTCGAAGAGTTAACAATAACTATACAGAGGATAATAATCATAAGCATGGCTTATCAAGGGTGGAAATGCAAATAAGATAAAGCTGAGATATGTTTTAAATGGGGTTTATTTTGTGAAAATCACTTACAAAACAGCGATGGTTTTAAGAGAAAATGAAAGGATAAGGTTGCAGCGCGCCGGAGCCTTTCTAAGGAGAACTCCTTATCCCCACACCTTACCTCTAAACTCCCGCGCAGCTGGGCCAAACTGCGCACCCGGTCAAAAACTCTCACAAGAAAATGACGACTTCCTGTCCTGGTCCTCTCCCTCGAAGGTCTACTTCCAAAATCCTTTCCAGTTAACCACGCCCCGCTCGTCTCCAGTCCTCTGACGTATATATAGTTCCTGATTTCCTGCTACAGGTTATACCTAGTTTTATTGTAACTTGTGATGCCATGATTGGAGGCCTGCTCTTTTCTGAAGGAAAAATGGAAGAGGAGTGGATCTGGGAGAGAGGGGAGGTGGAAGATAGGAACTGGGAGGAGAGGAGAAAGGGAAAATTGCAGTTGGAAGGTAATAAATGAGAGAAGAATAAATTAAAAATAAATCTATAAAGTAAAATATAAGACCTAAAAATAAAGTAAGTAGCTTACATTAAGCTTATCTTATATGAGATATTTATGCGAAAGCCACATATCAGAAAGTCAGTGTTTATTAGTTAAAAATTAAATTATGGTTATGATGACATTCATATATATGACAATTAATCTTGATTTTCAATTTGCCATGATTTAGAACCACTATGGATATGAAACTCTGGACATGTTTGTCCTGATCTGGAAAAGATGGGTAGGGGAGGAAAGGAAGGAGGAGGAAGGAAGGAAGGAAATAGAGTATCACAGCAACAGCATTCATCTCTCTCTGCTTCTTGGGTACCAGATGCCTTGTGACCAGATGCCTCAGGATCCTTTCATGATGAATAATCCACGGTATCATCAAAACTGAGTTCAAATAAATTAAAACAAACATCTTCACCACAAAATTCTACCTCATTTTAAAAGGAAAGACAATGTGAGCTGCTCTATAGCTCCTAGAGAAAATTGGAAAGTACACCCAACTCTATCCACAAGCCACTGCAGCCCTCAGAAGTGGTTGTTGGGTAAAGAACTTTAGTGCCATTCAGCAGACTGACAGACATAAGAAGTGGCTTAGGATGGTCTCTAGGTAGTTTAAAATAAGACTGTACAGCTAGAGCTGTTTGGCCAAGGTTTCATTTATCTAAAGCTTATGTGGTCCTGGAGCTGAGAGGCTCAGTGCCTCATGATTCTTGGGAACTGTATTGTAGCCGACAATGGTGTGGTCAATGCCTGGTTATTTCAGCTCTAGAGTTCAAGTACCTCTTATAAAGAACTGGCCTCATCCTCTGCCTCTGTGTCCCTCATTGAGATACCCCAGCAGCACAGCAATCATTGATCCATTCTTTCTCATCACATACTTACTGGGAAAATTAAAATGGGGATGTTAAAGTTCTTCTATGACTCATCAGTAAACAAACTCTTCCTGCCAGCCACTCTCTGCAAACAATGAGATTTTCAGAGATGAGAGGGAAGGAATAAAGAATGTCTTGGAAGGTGGCCAAAATAACCAATTTCTACTTAAAATTAAATTATACTATTGAAAGGAAAATTCATGATCCAGAGCACAAATTATTTCCATTTTCCCCTAAGCATTGTTCGTTGGTTATTTACATGTTTCTTGGTTGGATTGTTCAAATAAACCTTTTTTTTCTTTAAAACAAATAGAAATATTCTATGTAGTCATTAAAATTGTACTCCATGAAGAAAATATCTCTTTTGTAGATGTATATGCTGTCAACTAGCATGTGTGCTGGCATTTGGCAAGTAACACTATAGCTATAAAATAGTCTCAGAATATTGAGCCAATTGGTTTCATTTTTTGGTTTTCATCTGGTTCCATTTAGGGCCATGAATATTTTGTTTATGTTAGAATTAATCACATTTAGTAACCCTTCAGCAAGTGTAATTCTGACATGTCCTCATCACAGCTAAGTTCATTATACAGTGCATCTTATACATATTATGTGGCTGTAGGGTACATGAGAACAGATGAATCCTCTTAGAGCTATGTGAGTGTAGACAGGTTCTCAAGTTGCCTACAGAGTTGAAAACAAACAGATATTAACCCACATACACATCTGTATACATAACTGAATATGCGCATACATATGTAAATGTGCAATCTATCTTTAAATGATTGAAAATTTATTAGAAATGTATAAACTGGACTTTGCTTAAGAAACTTTAATAAATAAACCTACCTTTATTTTTGTTTCTCTTTTTAAATATCCTCAAATAATCTGTGGTTTTTGAAAAATATATACCCCTTCCCTATAAACAGAGTCATAAATTTGGGTAAAAAAAATAACCTCAGAAATTTCTTACTTTAAAAAATAATGGTTCTCTATTGTTCATCCACTTGAGGAATGACCTCCCCAGGCTGAGAAAATAAAACCTGGGAAGAAGTCAAATAATCTACAATAAATTAAATTCTTACATTCTTGGGGAAGCTGTTTGAGGCCAGGGAACAAATTAACATATTCCTGAGTCTCCAGATGTTCTGTTGCATAACATGAGCCACTTATTGAATATTAATTTTTATACAAGAACTAATACATTTTATGTAGCATTTTAAAAATAAATACCCGAAGTTCAATGATACTTGACACTGATTATACTGAATTGTAACTATACTCATAATATCATTGAAATTTGGACCAAATAATGGTCATGATCTGTGGACTGTAATAATTCACAGATCTGAAAAATTGTCCCCAGCAGTCTCCATATTGCATTTCTCTTCACTTATGAGAAACAAGTGGTGAATGTAGTTGAAAGTAAATGAGCTGCTCTTTCTATTTAATTCAAGATGTTTTTAGAACTCTAAATAAAAGACTTTAGGAACAGTTAATTTTTTTCTTCTGATCTTTATAATGCCCTTTGAATTAAAAGCTTAGCTGGTACTTTAATTGTAGTCTGGCCAAAGCAGTGTATTCAGAGGGGAATGAATACTAATTTGTCAGCCAGGCTAAATTATGCATGTCGTCCTATCTTTTTACTTCCTGTGGCTGTTCACAGTTGGGGCTTCTCCTCCATCCTGGGGTCTACTCTTTTCTCTAGAAATTTTTACAGTTGGATCACTAAGACTGGGAGACTAAGCTGGAGTTAGCACCAGGCTCTCTCTCATCTAATTCTCTTTATTTCTTCCTTTCCTCACACTGGTCCATTTTGAAGTTTGCACATTTTGCAGGATGATTTCTAAGTGCTAGGCAGAAAGAATATACTGGCTTCCTTCCTTCGCAAATTAATTGTTTGATATTAGGGTAAATTTTATTTTTATAATGGAAAGTTTTTCAAAGCTGTGAAAAACAAAATGTATAAACAACACAGTAGTAGACAATGAACACCACTGAAACTTTCTTAGCTATTATTGGAAAGGGCTAATAGAATTAATTAGGCTTTATTTAAAATTTCTCCTAACTTTATAAGGAAGCAGTGCAGAGTTTTACTACGAGAAAAACTGATAGAGTATAATTTCTATATCTGGTTGGAGAAAACCAATGTCTAAGGGTAAAAAAAAATAAAGAAATAAAATCAATAATTTTTCAAAACAATGAGCAAAGCCTGTGGGTCACCAAATTGGATGAAAGAAATCTAAGTGGTAGTGTTCCATTGTATGTTCAGTGTCAGCCTCCCAGCTTAGAATTCACATCTTAAGACTCAAGACTCATTTGATTCCTGAGGAAATGTAATGGTTGCCTTATAAGGAAACATAACAAATGTTTCAAACACTACTTAATTCACATCTAGTTACATACCGCACATGAAAGTAATACAACAGCCTAGGCAGGTATGCGAGCCTCCAGGTAGTTCGGAGCCTTCCATGGGGACATCAGCTGTTCACTGAAGATCAGAGTCCTTCATTGCTGATTTTGTTGTAACTGACTGCACACAGTGAAGCCTCTGGAAATACTGTTTTCCTGTGTATACATTAGATGGGCTGGGCCTGCTGGCATAGTTCTAGAAAAGATGCTCATCAAGATTTCTTTAATTTTTATTCCATTTAAAAAATTTATTTTGCATACCAATCATAGTTCCTCCTTTCTCCTTTGCCCCTGTTTCCTCCCACCCCCTGCCCAAGTCGGAAGCTACACAACTGTCACTCATATGCAGAGGGTCTATATTGCTTACAGGGACCTTCATCACTTCGTCATTCCGCAAAAGCATTCGCCTTGTCCGGGTGGATTCTGTTCGGAGGGCAGTACAAAGCTCAGAGGTTGGAGCCTGAGAGGAGACATGACTTGACAGGCTTCACTTCTGAAAACAAACTTTCCCGCTACTGTAAATGATTTCTTGAATAAACAATTGTTTGAGGATAGAAAACCTGGAAATCCAAAATGAATAAAGCTGTGTGAACATGTAGGAGTTGTAAGCCAGCCCCAGTTATTAAGATGTAGTTACATACAAAATTACAGTTAAAATATTTGTACAGCATCTATCTTTCTCTCACACATACTTAGCCACTTGAAGACGTTATCTCAGTGACCCTGATTCTCAATTTGGGCTCTCTAGCTGTTAATATATTGATGATGTGTAGTGATGATGTGATTATTTTGGTGGTGGTGGATCCCTGATGTGATGTGAAATTTCACTGAAAATGACACGCGAATGTAGCATGCTGCTTACTCCTATGTAGAAGTGGAAATCTTTGATTTGTAGAAACATAAAGGCAGACAATAGCACAACAGCTGCTAAAGCACAGTAGCTAGAAAGAAGTGTGTTATAATGCCGCGTGGCACGGAAGAGTGGCTGCAGCTTACTATTTAATTTATTATAGAATCTGCAAAGAACAAAACAGAAACATCTGAACATTTTGAATACAAAGAAATGATGAGTGTTTAAGGACACTCAAATGCCACATACACTATTTGATCATTATCTACAGCATCCATTGAATAATTACACTCTATCCTAATAATGTATACTGTTGGGCCTGGGGACATGAGTCTGTGAATAAGTGTGCTGGCTTCTCTTTCTGAGTACCTCAGCTCAGTTTCTAACACCTTCATGGTGGCTCACAAACCTTCTCTAACTTTAGTTCCAAGGGATCTAATTTCCTCTTCACCCAAACAGCAGACATGCATGTGATACAGACATCATGTAGACAACACATCCACACATACAAAATAATAAAATTTAAACATATGTACTGCTGATGAATGTGTTCTGTATTTGATCCATTAATAAATATATTTGTGATGCCATGAGACAAAAATTATGTTTTTATCGAACCTTTTTTATGGCTAAGTTGTGCACTGCTTTGTTTTGTAATTCTCTGTTTCTACTAAGCTACAGCTCAAGCCCTGCTTAGAATATTTTAAAAGGTGTCGAATCTGTCATGCTATGGCTTCTGGACCAAATCTGGTTTTCAGTGTACGTTTGAATCCCCTGCCTGCCAAGGAAGGTTTTCTATTGATTTCATCTTATCTAAATCAGAAAAGTTAAGATCCAAGAAATAAAAATGGTAACAAGTGTTGGTGTAGATATGTAGAAGAAAGAACACTTTTTCACTGCTGATGGGGGTGTAATTGATGCAGCCAGTATGAAAATAAGTGTGGCATTTACTTTTTGAAAAGCTAGAAATAGATCTACCATATAATGTACTTATATTGCTCTTGGGGATATACCTGAAGGACTCTATATCCTACTATAGAAATACCTACACACCTACGTTTATTGCTGCTCTATCCACACTAGCCAGAAAATAAAAATAACCTTGATATTTATCATTTAATGGACAGATAACAAAAAATGTGGCACATTTATATTGTGGAATATTACTCAGCTGTTAAAATTTGCAAGTAAATGGGTGCATCTGGAAACAATGATTTTGAGTGAATTATCACAAACTCAGACAAATGTCAGACATTTTCTCTGATGTTTAGATGTTAGCCTTGACTCTTTAAATACATATGTTCCATTTGGAAAACCTATATAGATCAGGATATTAGGAAGGGGCCTTGTGTGGGTATTCAGAGAAAGAGAGTGGTGTAAAGTGTTAAGTAGGAAAGAAGAATGTAGGAAGGTTATAATTAACAGAAGATGGGAGGTTCTGGTTGCCTGGGGACCACAGGGAGGGATAATGAACACAATAAACCTATCTGAAGAGTCACTTGAAAACTTAATACTATAGTAGCTTTTGAAAACAAATCTATGCACATACATAAAGAGTTTAAATGGAGTTATCCTGTAAAAAAGCAACAATATCCTTACTAGACACTTAAGGATAACAAATAAAAGACCTAGTCCCATGAATGGGTTGCCTGTTTTGGAGTTATTGGCTAGTGAGGTCCCATAGACCTTCTACAGGCTATGGTAATTCTCTCTGTTACTCTTCAAACCTCAACAGCTGATGTTTCTGATGACATCATATACTTGAGTTACAGAATATGAAGAAATAAATCTCATATGGGCATGGAAGTTGCATATCTACTGGCTAGCTTTCATTGTTCTGGGAGATGCTTTGCGTAATAGTGAAGAAAATGAAATAGCAATCCTGACCACTTGTGAACTCTGCAACCTACAACCATGACTCATCAACAGACCTGCCCACTGATAATCAACCTCTTTCTGATTGAGTTTAAGGTCCACTCCACAAGATGAAAAACATACCCAGTACGTTATCAGAGCCAAAAATCTGTGGCTAGGTCACAGCTCCCAGGGACAACCTATTATTATTATTCTGGTAAATGGACATGTTTTATAATGACTCCTACTTGTTTACAGTTATACCTATGAGTTACTTCACTTTCAAGCCTCATAGAAAAGGTTCTTTTCACAGCAGATGACAGTCCACACTGAGATCCATAACTAATGAAAATTCAGAGGATCAGAGACTGGGTGCCTCGGGCTTACACAGAATATATTCCTACCACCTTCTCCCCGAGAAGTTTAGGGATCATTATAGTAGAAGGTGTAGAAAAAATTTTAAGAGCCACAGGCAGCAGATAAAGTAACAGTCATGTCGGGACCCAGTAAGGAAGTTTTACATACATACTAACAGCAATTGAAATAGCATGCCCAAGACTTGTGCAAGCTCAGAAGAAGGGAGGTGTACATAAATTTCCATCCCTTAACTAAGGGACTGTAGGCAACTAGTACCTGTTTGAAGAAAAAGTAAGTTTCTTTAAGGGTGTTGACCTTTTCTGGCCAGATGACCACACTCCAGGGAAAGTTACATATCTACAATTAGACGGGAAACTGTACACGATGAAACAAAAGATGAGTAGATAGGACAAGGAAGCTGGATCTGGAAGAATGAGAGAAAAAATGAATAGGATTGAAATAATATTGCATAGAATTCTCAAAGAACCAATAAAAACAAAAATTCTCACTACGTGAAAAAATAAAAATCTATAGATGAAAATAATATGAAATTTGTGTTGCTTATCTATAAATTAAGGTTTATTGAAGCATAACTATAACAGCTATAATATAACTGGTGTAGGTATTGTCTGTGCATCTCATACAAAAATTAGAGTTGATTAGTTAAAACGGAGCATATGGCTCACAATGAAATATTTGGTGCTAGGTGTTCACTGAGAACACTGACTTTTGTGGTAGTGAACTATTTTTTTTAAGCTGAATCTCAATCTAGATTTTGTATCATTTATTCAATTATTCTACCTGAGTTCCAATTTGGGTTTTTCTTTTAATCTGTCAGATTGTCTTCTATACTCTTGACAGGATATATATTGTGTTTAGATGTAATATCTCCTGAATTGTCACATGTTAGCTCTTTGTTCTGTGGCTTAAAAATAGAAAACAACGTGTGCTCTCACACAGAAAAAGCATACCATTTGCTTTTATTTCAGGGTGATACTAAAAATGGAGAGGCAATTTTTTAGGATGTTTTAGCATTCTTGGTCAGACCTGAGAAACCAATCTTGTGTGTTTTCTCTGTAGGAAAAAAAAAGGAGAAATAAGATCTTCCCTTCTCTCTTCTTTGTACAAGCAGCAGCTCACCAGTTACTCAATAATCTTGCTTGCTTCAAGGATGCTGGATGCTAAACCATGAATTATATTTAGAAAAGATAATAGGAACTGGCTAGTGATTTAAGAGGTCCCTGGGGATGCACAGTGGTCCATTCTTTATTGTTTGCCTTGTAGCTGAAGGTGGAGTATCTCCATCTCATCTAGGACAGTAGAAACCTGTGACTTCAGCTGATATTTTAGTGATGTAATATCTCCACACCTGGGCTGTTCCTGTACTAAAGTAATGCTTGGTTAAAATGAATCTTGTTTCCTGGATAAATCAGCATGGCATAGCAGCTTTTCTATTTTCAAACACTTTTAGAATCTATATATAGTACAGTGAAACTAAGGAACAAGACACAGTACCGCTATACTCTGCAGCAGATTCTTTCTTAGGTGTTTCATCTCCAAGCACAGCTTTGAAGCTGTGAAAGCACTTCTGTAAGTGTTTTGAATTTAAATTGGTGCACTGTGATAATTATTACTCTATTTATAGCATGTTTCTTGGCTCACATATATTTGGAATAAGAGATACAATTTAATTGTTTGGTATATACATATATGTATATACTTATTACTTTTTGAATAAATGTTAATGTCAAGTTTTATAGTTAAGTAATACCTATAGTTTTCTTTTTTGTTTATTTATATATATTTATTATTTGGTGATTTTACATTATACACCCCATCAAACTCAGTTTTCAGTTCTCTCAGATTCATACCCACACTTATAATCTCCCCATTTGCAAAAATGCTCATTCATGTTGCTCATTTACTTACTGGAGCCTTACTTACTTAAACTCCCTGTGGCCAGACCCTTAAAGAAAACGAGTCTTTATTCACTCACACCCCTGCCAGAGGCCATCAATGCAGAAGTGAGGCACTGTGTCATTTAGCTATGTTTTAGCCTTGAGCTCTTGTATACAATGACATCTTTTTTTTAAGTCCACTAATGAGTGAATATATCACCTGCTAGTTCTTAAATATAATAATGTTTCTAATCCCTATAATGCTTTTTGTTTTCTTTAAATGACAATAGTAAAGCATTTAATACCATGGTGACTAAAATGTTTGTGATGAATTAATTTTGGAAGTGCTTGACAGTACTTTTAATGTTGACTTTTCCTGATATATTCATAATCTGTCTCCCTTCTTCGAGTGTAAGTACTATGATTATGGTTCCCAGTGTACTTTATTGTAGTATCCATCACCAGAAATTACCCTTGATACATAGTTGGAGTCAAATATTTAATGAATGAATATAGTAATGAGTTATTCAACCTATAAGAACCAGAGTGGTAAAATGAACCTATAAGGTATAACTTCTCTATAGAAAGTGCTTTATATGTCTTCTTCATAGCAAATTCATAAAATGGCCATGAAATCTATGTTCTTCTAGAAAACAAGTGGGCCTCAAGATACTAACATCTGAATAAAGGATTCACTTATGTAGAATTCAGGAAAATAGAGCCTATAGGGTAAGATGATTAGAGTGTCTCACTTTCCTTGTTGATGGATATTGTAACTGGGAGACTTGAGTAAATGCCCCCTAGCAGGTTCTTCCAGTGGTTTTAAAATCAAACAACCAAATCTCTGTACTACAATTTACATCTCATTGCCATAAATTCTCATGTAATTTAACTTACTTTTAAACTTAGGATTGTCTTAGTCATAGACTTGACCGTGGTTGGCCAATTTCCTTGATGTCTCCACAAACATGTAAGATAGCATTCTATTTACCTTCACATGAGTTTGATCAGTTCTTAAAACTGATTACTTTTGATCACTGTATTTATGGTGATTATTAAGCTATGATGCCATATTATAAGGGATTGATAGCTTTCTCCAGTTTATCTACTTGTTACTTTACAATCTCCTAGAAGGGAGACATCTCCATACTACCAAGACTAGTCTGTATGAGATCATACCACACTAGGCTGAATTAAGTAAAAAGTAAAACCAACAAGACAAAACCAAGCAAAATTCACATTTAGATCTACAAAGTCAAACTTTTATCTATCTATCTATCTATCATCTATCTATCTATCTATTTTTCTATCTACTTATCTTTGTTTCCTAGCAAGAGTTGATGTTCTTGGTGTACATGCAGATGCTCACAAAGGCTGAATCTCCTGAAATTGCAGTTGTAGGCAGTGGTGAGCTATGTGGTGTGGGTTCTGTTAACCGAAACTGGGTCCTCTGAAAGATAGTTAAGTATTCTCAACTGTTCCCAAAGTCACAAAATAGATTAGTAGCTTACAAAAGTTCAAATTTATCTCTCCTTTTAACAGTGTTTATTGCTGGTCTAGGAGAATTAAGATGCAACCCATATCCATGTAGCAATTCACCACAGGGTCTGTTGAGATTTGTTGCATTCTTCTAAGGAGGCAAAACCTTGAAATTGTTGGCCAGTGAAGTTGAGCAGAGATGATGCACGGTCATGAAAATGCTTCCATACCAAGATGATACAGTACTTTAGGGTTAGAAGCTATAATGTTTCATTATAATGATGCAGACCACGTATCATTCCCTGAATAGAGTAATAGCTGTGAGATCAGCCACAAGAACTGGATGTTATCACTATACAAGTGTTGTATTATTCAGTTAACAGCAGTGGTCCCTTTGACTTCAATAATTGTTAAAGGACAAACAACGAAAAGACATGGTGTATATTGGGATTCCAGTTATTAAGACTGGGACTGAAGTACGATGGCTAAAAGTAGGGATAAATAAGAGACTAATTCTAAGAACCAAAAAAGTAGGCAAACTAAGTTGGGGTATTACAAAGGACTACTGACTTTACAGAGTGTTAATTATGATTTACAGATATGATGGTGAAATGAATGAGAGAACAAGGAACAGATGTAGGAATAAGAGAGAAAGTCTGTGAGATAAGTTTGAAAAGCGTAGTAAAGATACTTTGTACTAGGCTGGGCAAGGGAATACACATGGCAAATCTAAAACTTAACCGAGCAATGTACAAACAAGAGCAAAACCATCATGAGGCATACATGCAAGAATGGAGAGTAAATGAAAAAGAATAAGAAATAGACACTTATGTAGTAAATTGCTAACATAGCTGTGCTGAGCTGACAGATGATCTGTTAAGATCCCTGTGGCTTGAGCAGACTCCATGTGGTCCTCTTTGTGAGAGGAGAAAGCAGGAGACATTGGTCTTCAAGTCTTTGTAGTCTGTGTCTTTCTGCTGTATGAGGGGAGGGAAGTTGCATATATGGTCCTGTGGGGCCAGTGTATATGTGCATTAGCTCTTTGCTTTTCATCTGACAAAACGATGGTGGGAATCATCAATATTACCTCATGTTTTGGGAGTTGCTGTTTTACCTTTAGTGTAGTAGTGTTCTGTTGCTGGAATGTTATAGGTGGAATTTTCTTGTTCAGAAGCCTTTCTCAAATAAACACATTGAAGCTTATATTAATTATAAATGCTCGACCAATAGCTCAGATTTAATACTAACTTGTCTTTACATTTAAAGTTAACCAACATTTCTTATTTATGCTCAGCCACATGTTGGTACCTTTATCAACATGGGAAATTCATCTTCTCCCTTTGCATCTGGCTGCTGGCTCCTCACCTCATTCTTCTGCCTTCAGCATTGTTCTAGTCTGTCTTTACTGCTAGCTTTATTCTGTTCAGCTATTGGCCAGCCAGCTTTTTTATTAAACCAATCACAGCACCATATATTCACACAGTGTAAAGGTATATTCTACAGCAGAAGATACTTGTTTATCTTATTTTGTAAACAAGTGTACTCAGATTTCTGTTTAAGGTGATTCTTCATGACACTAAAATATAGGAATTCCCTTTATGTGTTCTTTATTAGATACTATGCAATTATTTTCTCTCAATATGAGGCATGCCTTCATTGTCAGCAAAGTATATTCTGCATGGATGAAACCTGAGCTTGGTTTATACAAGCCTTCCCAAAGAGAAAATCTTAAGTTCAAGATAATACAACAACAGAATTTTCTTTCAATAAATAGATTGAATTTTATAGGCACAAAAGAATCACATCAACATGAATTATGACTCTCACTTTTCTTTACATATAAATATTAATTTTACTGTTTCCTAATACTATTATAAAAATATATGTATATATAATATTTTTATCCATGCAGTTTCTTTTCACATAACCATTCCTCTTCAGTCAGCTTCTAACTTGTTCCAGTCAATGCCTCTTTCATCATTTTTTAAGTATATGGGCTTAAAGTATACTTATTATTCAGTTTTTTTTACACTGTTGGATGTATGCTCAATATGATCCCTTTT
Source organism: Sigmodon hispidus (assembly GCA_004025045.1). Taxonomy (NCBI): domain Eukaryota; kingdom Metazoa; phylum Chordata; class Mammalia; order Rodentia; family Cricetidae; genus Sigmodon; species Sigmodon hispidus. The sequence goes on along the minus strand of PVIH01008329.1, from coordinate 6,256 downwards.
CCCCTGATATTACTATTTTGGATTCTATTTTGTTTGTTTGCCTTTTTTGTTTTTGTTTTTGTTTTGCTTTTGTTTTTGTTTGAGACTATTCTGGAATTCACTTTGGAAATCAGGTTTGCCTGGAATTCAGAGAGTCACATGCTTCTAACTCCTGAGTGCTGAGATTAAAGGTGTGTGTCACCATACCCAGTGTGTATACTATTTTCTTAAATAGTTTGGTTATATATTGAACAATTTTACTGATATTTTCTTAATACTAAAGTTTTTTCTTAATAATTTATTCATTAATTGTGACTGCTTTTTTCCTTTATTAAAGTGTTTACTTTATTAAAGTGTAAACATTTACTTCTATGGCTTTATGCCTATTGTCTACATTTTAAATTCTTAAATCTTAGGATACATTATAGATTTACTACTTCTTGAATTAAAAAAACACTTAATAGCATTAACTTCTCTCTGCTCTTTTAATGAGACTAATGAATTTTGATGTTTCATATCATTCAATATGTTTTAAATTTTGTATTGTAAAAATTTCATGATTCATTTAAAGTGTATTTTAAGACTTGTAAATAGGAAGGTATGCTTCGCATGATTTTTAAGTTTAATTTGACTAAGGGCAGAAAATATCGGGCATTCAGTTGTAATGGTCATAAGTATATTCAGTTTTAATTAAAAAACAAAGTAGGACATATCCTGGTAAATATTCTGTATAGATTTTAAATATGTATTGTTTTGCTGTTAGTGGTAGAATGTCTTATGCCCTTTTAGATGAAATTGGTCTTAAAATATTTCAAAGTTTTAAAAGTATTTGTTAATAATTTTGAATAGTATCTATATAACATATGAAGAAATTATAGATAGACCAGATATTGGTCTAACTTTAATAAACATGAAGTACACACTGTAAAGTCAATACAGGGGTATTTATGATCGCAGTTGAAATAATGGGCCTCTGTAAATCATTCTACCATCTCCTTCAATAATCTTTCTCCTGGCAAGCCCTAGTAAGAGAAGGCTGGGCCTTATGTATCTGTTTTTTTTTTTTTTTTTTTGAATTTTTTTTTATTTTTTAATTTTTTTAAAATTAATTTTTTAGATTATTTTACTTTATTATTATTATTATTATTAACAAAGAAGTCACACTTTCTATCCTTGTATATCCTTATTCAAGGTCCCTTCCCCCTCCCACCACATCAGGTCTTTCTCTCTTCTCCACAACTCCCCATCCCCTCCCTGGGCAGGTGGCAGGATGTATCTGTTCTTAAGCATGGGAAACATTGCTGGCAGCGACATTCTTATCTGTAACCACAGAGTCCACTGATGAATTTTGACAGGCACTTAGGCATGTTTCAAACTATCCAAAAGGGTCAATCCTAGCTCAACCAGAATCTGCTTAATTGCTCTGGCTAGTTGCCTGTGGGATTGTTAATAACAACATGTGGCTAAGCAGCCTCAAGCTTGCCTAACAGGCTCTGCAGCTTGCTGACCAGACTGACAATGACCTTCCAACAGTAGGTTGCCAAATGTGCAAAGAACCTTGTTTCTTTTAGCATAAAAAGTTAGAATTATTAGAGATGTGATATGCTCTGGAAATCTCTAGTACATTTTGATTTTCAACAAGGTAAATTGTCACTTAGTTAGATATCACTTGCTCACATACTCTGTCCTTACTGTTTTGACTGTAATTTTCTAAAACCTAATACACAAGGTAACACCTACACATGAAATATTTCCACTTATGATTCTCTGCAATTAAACAGCTTATAACCTCATAAAGTTGAGGGAAGGCTGCCCAAAATGGTAAGTGAATCTTCTGAAGTGCAAGAAGTTATATTTAAAACAAATGAAAATCACTTTCTAAGAAATCAAAGACGGTAAACTATCTCTTTAGGAAAACATGACCATCTTAGTCCTGTACAGATGTGAATGTGTGCCTTCCAATCCTTCCAGGAGTACACAATAAAAGTTCCACTTGAGTATTGTGTTTGAGCTATGATCCAGGCTTAGACTATGTTGTTGAAAGTATAAATATCCTTAATTGTTTTTACTGTTTTAAATGCATAAAAGTACCCAAAATCAGTAAATATTTTGGTATAATAAAAGACATCCAAAGACACATTGAATTCTTTCACTTTCTACTGCTGTGCTGAACACAACAATCAAAAACAAACAGGGAGAGCAGAGACTTTATTTCAACTTAAAGTTATGTCCATCATCAACGAAACCAGAGCAAGAGCTCAAGGTAGGAACTTGAAGGCAGGGACTTGAGCAAAAATGATGGATGAATGCTGCTCACTAGCTTGTTCCTCTGGCTTGCTCATCTACTTTTATTATATACCACTACAGTAGGCTGGGCTCTCCTACCAAAAACTAGCAATTAAGAAAATATGCACATACACACACACACACACACACACACTCATATACAAATGCACTAACTGAAACACGCACACACACATTCAACCACACACAAACACGCTTTTTACATTTCACTGTATTTATTAGGTTTAAGAGTTTAAAGTAGATAATATAGGGTATTTTAAACAAAAACAATAATGTCAGCTATCATAAGTGGGGTTGGAGTAATTACTCAGAAGTTAAGAACAATTGCTGTTCTTGTGCAAACCCATGTTTAGCTTCCAGCATCGACATGACAACATAAAGCCCTTTATAACTCCTGTTTCAGGACATATGATGTTTTCTTGAGGCCACTTTAGACATTGTATACACATGTTTCAAAGATACAGATGCAAACAAAGCATTTATATACATAAAGTTAAAATTAATGTTTTAAAAATTATGTTATCTACAGATAATGATAGTCTTCCTTTCCTATTTTTACATCTTTTATGTCTTTTTCATGCCTATTTTCTTTAGCTAAGAAATCAATTACTCTTTTTAGTTCTGAATCTCATATTTCAATTGGGTTCTTAATGGTTTTGGGCTCTAGTTTCTTGAATTCTCTATATTTTTAGAGATAAATCCTCTGTCACCTGTAGGGTTGGTAAAAATCGTTTTCCGTTCTGTAGGCTGCTTTTTTGTCTTATTGACTGTGTCCTTGGCTTTACAGAAGCTTCTCAGTTTCAGGAGGTCCCACTTAAAGATTATTGTTCTTAGTGTCTGCTACTGGTGTTATATTTAGGAAGTGCTATCCCCTCTCTCATTATTTATTCAATATAGTTCTCTAAGTTTCAGCTAAAGAAATAAGAGAACAAAACAAGATTAAGAGAATACAAATTGGAAAAGAAGAAGTGAAACTATCTCTATTGGCAGATGACATAATTGTATACATAAGTGAGCCACAAAATTCTACTGGGAACTTCTACAGTTTATAAACACCTTCAGCAAGGTAGCAGGATACGGGATTAATTCAAAGAAATCAGTAGCCCTTCTATACGCTAAAGATAGAAGGGCTGAAAAAGAAATGAGGGAAACATCATCCTATATAATAGCTGCAAATAGCATTAAATACCTTGGAGTAACTATAACCAAGGAAGTAACAGATCTATTTGATACAAACTTTAAATCACTGAAGAAAGAAATTGAAGAGGATATCAGAAAATGAAAGATCTCCCATGTTCCTGAATAGGTAGGATCAACATAGTAAAAATGGCAGTCCTACCAAAAGCAATCTACAGATTCAATGCACTGTCCATCAAAATCTTAACACAATTTTTTTTTGCAGACCTGAAAAGAACAATGCTCAATTTCACCTGGAATAACAGGAAAGCCAGGATTGCCAAAACAATTTTGTCCAACTAAAGAACCTCTGGAGGCATCACCATCCCTGACTTCAAGTTATACCATAGAGCTACATAATAAAAACAACCTGGTACTGGCATAAAAACAGACTGGTGGATCAATGGAATTGAATTGAAGATCTGGACATTAACACAAAAACCAATGAACACCTGATCTTTGACAAAGAGGCTCAAAATATTCAATGGAAAAAAGATAGTATCTTTAACAAATGGTTTTGGCATAGCTGGTTGGTAGTGTGTAGAAAAATGCAAATAGATCCGAGCCTGTCACTCTGCACAAAACTCAAATCCAAGTGGATCAAAGACCTCAGCATATACCCAGCCACACTGAACTTGAGAGGAAAGAAAGTGGGAAATATCCTTCAATGAATTGGCACAGGTGACCACTTTCTAAATATAACACCAGTGGCACAGACACTAAGAACAGCAATCAATAAGGGGGACCTCCTGAAGCTAAGAAGCTTCTGTAAAGCCAAGGACACTATCAATAGGACAAAATGACAGCCTACAGAATGGAAAAAGATTTTCACCAACCATACAAGTGATAGAGGACTTATCTCTAAAATATATAAAGAACTCAAGAAACTAGATCCCAAAACCTTGAATAACCCAATCAAAAAATGGGGTTCAGAACTAAAAAGAGAATTCTCAGCAGAAGAATTATGAATGGCTGAAAGACTCTTGAAAAAGTGCTCAATTTCTTTAGCCATCAGAGAAATGCAAATAAAACAACTCTGAGATACCACCTGATACCTGTCAGATTGGCTAAGATAAAAGACACAAATGACAGCCTATGCTGGAGAGGTTGTAGAGTAAGGGGAACACTTCTCCATTTTCAGTGGGAGTGTAAGCTTGTTCAGCCACTCTGGAATGCAGTATGATGGATTCTCAGAAAACTGGGAATCAGTCTCCCCAAGGATCCAGCAATACCACTTCTGAGTGTATTCCCTAAAGATACACATTCTCCAAAGGCATTAGCTGTGGTGGAATGTTCTGTGTGCTGTAAATAAAGTAACTGATTTGGCCTATGTAGAGCACCATAGAAGTGGGTGGAGAATCAGAGGGCAAGCAGGTAGGAGAAGGGTGGAGTTAGGTCAGTCTCTATCTGGCCCCTAAAGAAGGAACATGTAGAGAAACAGGTGAGCCACAGGCCTAGGGCCACGTGGTGGGAAGATTAATAGAAATGGGTTGATTTAAGATAAAAAGAGCTAGCTAGTAATGTGCTTGAAACATGGGCCAAACAGTATGAAGTAATATAAGTGTCTGATTCATTTCTTTGGGGGACAAAAGCCCCACAAACCAGGTTCTAAACCTCAGCTGCGCGCGCCAGGCACAAACCCCCGGCACAAACTGGCCGGAAAAATTTCCTAAAACAATTAGCTTAACTATGTTCATAGCAGCATTATTTGTAATAGCAAGAACCTGGAAACAACCTAGATGCCCCACAACTGAAGACTGGATTAATAAACTGTGGTACATTTACACAATGGAGTACTACTCAGCAGTAAGAAAAAAAATGATATCCTAAAAGTTGCAGGCAAATGGATGGATTTGGAGAATATCCTCCTGAGAGAGGTATCACAAACCTAGATATATAAGCAGGGGATGTACTCACTCATTAGTGGACTCTAAACAAAAAAGCAAAAAGCAAAGCATGTCCAAGCTGCAAACCACAACCACTGCAGCTTGGGATCTGAAACACTGTGGACTGACCCCTTGAATCCCACTCCCTCTAGAGGAACACCTGACTGAGTCTTGATGTTGGGGTGAGGAAACTAGATCTGCCAGAAGTGGATGCTGAACTAAGTCATATTGGGACCTTGGGACCTCCTGCCCTTGCTGGGGAGGCGATGGGGAGATGTGGAGAAGAGAGAGTGACTGAAGGGGGTGGGAGGGGGAAGGAACCTTGAACAAGGATATACATGGGTAGAAAATGTGACTTAATTCATAATAATAATAATAAAAAACAAAACATTCAGGATAGCAAAAAATGCAGTAATAAAACTTTTCTTTTCTCTAAAATACATGAAACATAAAAAATAAAAACTAAAGCTCCTCAAGTCAGGTTAGGCTGAGCTACAGATGAAGAAAGCACAGTAGGTCACAGCTAATGCCCCTGGATGCACTATGGCCACCATAAATTTCTGCTAAGCGACCCGAATTTGCAAGTAATGTAAACTTTTATAAATGCTAGAGTCATGCTTTGGGTTTTGTTTGCTTTTATGATCCAGTTATGACTGAAATAGCAAATTCTTTTTTTTTAAATATCTTTAATAAGCTTTTATTTTTTTTCTTCCTTCTTTATTTTGTATTTATCAAAAAAAACACAGTAAAAAGAATTTAAAATGTGGAAGAGTTAACAATAACTATACAGAGGATAAGAATGATAGGCATGGCTTATCAAGGGAAGAAATACAAATAAGATTGCTACACCTATATTTTCTTTGTGTTCATCTTTCCCTCTGAATTTTTTTTTTTTCATCCCTGTATATCCT